>JACBKR010004553.1:0-23155 GCA_014218235.1 Colocasia esculenta | reverse complement strand
ATCCCATCTGCTTCAATCCAGGTAACAGTACTTATTCAAACTCTTAAAGAAGGATGACTATTTTATCTACATTTTTATTAACAAAAGGATGAGTACGCAAACCAACCCCCCCTCCTGAATCATCCACTCTTTTTACACACAGGAAAATATAATACAGAGATTGCTGCCTAATTCTGGCAGAGAAAACCATAATTGCTACATTTAATTTGTGACTACCAAAGCTGAAATTTGGAACTTTGCCTATAAGAAGAAATGTGTAAAGACAAAGGTAAAGGAAACACCCAGTCAATGATTAACAAAATGTGAAGAGAGAGCACCAAAATAAGTGTTCAGAGTTCCTTTTGTTTTTAACTTTTGGGATGTCTAAAATACTTATTCAATTAATCATTCTCAAATGACATACTAGCAATGCATTGACGAATACATTTTTGCTATGCTACTAATACCAAATGTGAACATGATGTCATTATAGTTATAAAGGCCTAGTGCACAGAGTTCAGAATAACAAGCTAGCCAACTTAAAAGATTCAATTCATTTTCAGTTAGGTCTTGCTCTAGCAACATTAGAGCTGAAAGATAATTTAAATTGACCTACAAGAATTGTCTAATGAGAGCTCAAAAGACAAAACCCTTATGCCTTTTTTATGAAGAACATGTCAAATAGCCTAGCATATGCAGTCAAGAAAATCAAAGGCACATAACCCAACAAATAGCAGTAAAGAAAAATCAAAATCAAAATCAAAACATCCTTAGGCAATACAAATATTAACTCAAGAATCTGATATAGAGACCCTTGCAGAAACCAGAAAGAAAACCTTTTTCCTAACTAGTCTATAATAATAAAGTAGGGAAGAAATTGATAAAAAGTTTTTGTGAACAGTAAAAATGTAATCACTGCCCAATGATATGGTTTGGATCTGGAATAGGATAAAGGATATAGCTATTTATGTGACTGGATTACAGTTATAAAAGTTCCATCAGTTTGTGTTCAGCTTTCTCAGATCAGACATAATTCAAGTTCTGTATTTTTCTTTCCAAGTGCAGTTATGCAGATGAATTATGTTCAATGTCACCTATCAGTAGCCACCACCACCTCCAAATGCAGGAACTTATCATCCGCCAGCAGCTCCCCCAAGAACTAAGGTTACTCAACTCTCAATGGTCAAGATGGGAATAATGTCTAGCCATGATGATGGTACCAATGGTTGTGGATGTCTTGGAGAAGGAATACAGATGAGAAGTAGGAATAGAAGAAAGAGGAGATTTTCAGGTTGATAAGAAGTGAGGGAGCTGGAATATTTTCATTGAACTTGTTCAATCATGCCCAGGAAGAAGGGTTGAAAAAAGAAGCTTGGGCATCCTTGAAGATTCCAATGCCTCAAGCATTAGAATTACTAAACACACAAACAGGTTGTCCTTAACTTGGGAGAAGTGCTCCATAAGCTTTTGGTTGAGAACTGCTTGATGAGCTATTGTGCCAACTTCCATGGAAATGCAACATGCCTTTTGCTTCTCCAAACCAAGGCAGACGTATAGTTGCTAAGGCATCCAAGCAACTGAGGTTGTTGCCTACTGTGTTACTGCCAAGGCAAGAAAGCACAAAGCCTTGGTTATACCGTAAATAACCAAGAACATTTCAAGGAAGCTACCACCTACATTTACTACTGTAGAACTCTATCTGAAACTTCAGGTAATAAAACATACTTAAAACTTAGGGTATATATTTTTAATGAAAGGAGAACCTTGAAAAGAGAACCTGTAACGGATTAATAAGAAAAAAAAACGAATAAGGACCCAGGCATACTAGTCAATCAAGGTGCAATGAAATGTAATCATCACTACAATCTTGACAAAAATCAGACTCATAGTTAGGGCTGCAAATGGGTCGGGTTCGGAACCGAAACACAGATTCCGATTCCGATTCCGATAACCGAAATATGGTTCCGATTCCGATTCCGATAAAATCGGAATGGTATTCCGATTCCGTTCCGATTCCGATAACATTACCGGAACCGAAATTCCGATAGCTAAGGTGTTTACCATAATTTTACCTTTTGAGTTTATGATAATTTATCGGAATAACCGATACTGATTCTGATTCCGATTTTTTTTTCAATTCCGATTCCGATTCTGATAGCTTATCGGAATATCCGATACCGATTCCGATAAGCTATCGGTATCATTTTCCGATTCCGAAACCGATAATTTTTATCGGAATCGGGTCGGAATATCGGAATATCGGGTTCCGTTTACACCCCTACTCATAGTAAACAAGACCTTGAATTCTGAGAAAGAAAGAGCCTGGGAGAGAAAGGGAAATGGATTGTATCATATTCAGCAATGTCAAAGTAATAATTACCAACATCTTCTTCATTGTTATATCATCGTCAAAATTACCCATAACACAGTCCTTAAGATAACTACTTTTCTCAAAGCCTCGGGTAAAAAGCAGACTACACTAATGCCAGGAAGGTTCAGTGGCGCATGAAGCAGCCCTGACATGCCAAAGCTATTCGGGTGATTGCCTTATCGGGCTGTTAGCCTAGGTCCGAGGTCACCTGAGCCTCCCTCCTGCACCTTGTTACCTAGTGATGCGTAGGCATGTCACCTTATAAACCACAGGTAAACTCTCAAATCCTCTTCATATTATGTGCATGATAAGATTCCAACATCTTGAGATAATAGAGTCATGGGTGCTATACGTCCTATCCAATATCCTGCAAACAGGAGCTGGACGAACTTAAGAATGGAGGGCAAATAAATTTCACGTTCATGTTTCCACTAGTTACTTTCTAGGCAGTTTCAGAAGCGTCGTCTAATTGGAAAAGTCAAGAAACAGCTCGGACCACTATTCTGCATCCGAATGTACCATCCTATGAAGCTGCTAGACTTATCCTTGACCGCACACGCAGTTACCTTATCGTCAGGAACTTGGAAACAAACAACAAAGCCATGCAAATGGTCACGAGATTAATCGAACTTTTTCTCCAGTCTTACAGAGAGGAATCATCACAACAAAGAGGCAGGAAGAAAAGAAAAGGAATAATTTTGAACAAATAAACGACTAAAGGATCCATGTGAAACAGTGAGTATACCAGCCCAAAGTCCTGAGCAGAGGTCGAGGCGCAACTCTTGCAATCACAAGGTACCCAGAATAAGTCGCTTCCAGTATCAAGAGCTACCAGGTAATCCGTGCTAGGCGTTCCGACTGAGACCACGGCATAATGCAAACTGCATACACACAGAGAGAGAACAGGAACATAGAAAAAGTAGAAGTTATTGAAAGGAGAGAGACTAAAATCCCCCAAAAGGACGCGACAGCAGACGAACCCACATACGGAAAAACCCCAAGAACGCTTACAATCCCAACGTGCTGATTCTAAAGGTAACGTTCCCCTCCGAAAACGTAAGCCGTGAATTGGCGCCGGCCAGCCCCCGCCCCCGGATCGCGCGGTCGTGCTGGGTCAGCGCGGCGTAGTAGTCAACGCTCCCCTCCTCGGGCCAGCTCCACACCCCAGCCCGCCCCGCAGCCCAGTCCTCGACTCCGCCCACTTCTTCACGGTGGGGGAGAACCGGTGGTGGAAATCGAAAACGTAGGTGGCGGCGAGGCACCCCGTCGGCGCCGCGACGAGAGCGAGGAAGAAAAGGGGGAGCACAGCGGAGGCCACTGACACCATGGCGGCAGGATGTGTGGGCAAGGGGGCTCAGGCTACGCCGGGGGAGGCCGAGTGGGGCATGTGAGGACTGGCAGCGGTCTCAAGGGAGCCCAAGATATGGGCAGAGGGAGTCAACCCCGGGAGGCGTCGGCCACTGGTAAGATGGGGAGTGGGAAGGGGAGCGTTGCCGGACCTCCTTTTCTTCCCCGTTTACACGCGCAGAGGCGTGAGCGGTGGTTTGCTTCTACGTTTCTCACACTAAAAAACGCTGCTTTTTGCAGGTCAGCTGACGGGGGCAAGAAGCAGCTACTGCCTGCTGGATCTTCTGGAAAGAAGGAAGGAAGGAAGGAACGCGTCGCACGCATCCGTGCCGGTCGTGGTCGTCTGCCTTGGTGGGGGCGGCCGGGTCCTAATTGAAGTGGAGACGAGGGAGGACCGGAGGAGGTCATGGGCCATGGCGATCGAGGAAGGTGATGACGGGGAGAGAGGCAGGCAGAGCCAGAGGTGTGTGAGGACGGCACGGCACTTTGTGACTCGTTGCTCTTGTTGTTTACGTTGTGAGAAACTTTGGTTTTGTTTTGTTTTTATTTTTTTTAAGGAGTTGCGGACGTGGGATTTTAACTGCCCCGACGGTGATGGCTGCTCTAGCGAGGGAGAGGTACGGACCCGGCTGCGATCGGGGGAAGGGAAGTGGCTAGGGTGTTCAAAAACTAAATGGAAATGATCGGTTAGTTTGCTCTGATATAGATTGAATATTTTTTTAGTTACAGTTTGACTAAACTCATAAATTAATTTAATTTGATTTTTAATCCGAGTAAATTAATTTAATTTGAATTATTATTATATTATAAATTTATATAAATATCTATTTATTCTTCTATATATATTAGTTAATATTATTATAAAATTAAGAATAATTTAATCTTTTCAGATAAAATTATATTATTCTTATTATTTTTCATATTTTTTCTTCATAAAAATTATAACAAGCATATATCTATTGAGAGATTAACGTGTTAATAAAGATTTTGAATATATTTTAATTAATTTTTTTATTTAATTTAATTTCAAAATAAATTGATGATTTGATTTAGTTCGAGTTAAGAATTCTAATACTGGTCCTTACTCGGCGACTCGGCATAACGATGAGTCTTCATTCACCAAATCGGGGACCAGGTTGAGCGAGTCAACCTGCTCCAAGTGGAGGTAAGTCGGAGTCGCGCCAGTATTCGGGAGCTCGGCTCGAGGAGCGCCCTCAGCCAATCTATCTTCGAGCCGTATGTCAAGGACCCGCAAACCTGAGTACCCTGACATGCCGAGCCATTAACGTTGACGAGTCTCGTTTCAGTCCTCGGTAAAGGCGTGTCGCCCCAGGCTTTCTTTATTTGAACTCGGGTGACCTTCATAGGAAGGTCAGTTGACGGAAGGGCCTGAAGATCACGGACCCCGTCCTTTAGCTACCTCATCACGTTGATTATGGAAAGGTCCATTAGCGCAGGACACCCCGTGGATCGTCATTGCAAGTCATCCTCAATTATCGCCCGCTAATTCAGTCAACGAGAATTCCGGGCGGATTTCGGGGCACGTCTTCAACCCACTACCATAACCCGGCTCATGAAACCTCTATAAAAGGGGAAGACATCCCCAACGCCAAAGGTATGCAACTTCTAACCCAAGAATCTCTTTTGAGTCGAGTTACTTGAGCGTCAGAGTCTCTTCCCACCGAGATCCCTCGGTGGTCTTATAGGTAGAACTCAGCTGCATCTTCGACCTCGCGCGCTACGTCTTTTGGGAGCATCTCGGCCTCGGCCGACTCCGTTACTGTAGCAGTAACAATTCATTTCGATTTAATTTAATTTGAAAAAAAACTCTAAAACCATGTTCACTTCTAAGTGTGGCATGACAAGGGAAGGCTGTGACGTAGTCAACGTGATTGAGTTGAGAATTATTACTGTCCAATTGAGACCCACCTTTTTGGTTTTTGGGTTTCGCGCGCATCTTGTGTGAGTTTTTGACTTCATGTCAGAATTAATTGAGGCAACGACGAAGATTAATACAGAAAATTGACTTGGGTAACAACTAAAAATCAATTAGAATTGTTCTTATTTCATATTTTGTATGTTCAAACTTCAAAATAAAATTAAAAACAGCCTCCTATCCAGGACTTATCCGCGAGGTCAACTATGTAGCTAGAATAGATCAAACCATTGTGAATATGATCAGTAGTGTTTTTTTTTTTAATATAACAAAATCATCATGTGTAAGTGTCAATCCGACTTTTAAATTTTGTGCAACGGAATTCCTGCATGTCTTCGTCTAGGAAAGTAAAAAAAAAAAAAAATCAAATTGTGAGGAGAAATAAACGAGAATCAGGCATATATAGAAGGTTCGGCCAGTTCTTCAAAGTTCCTTAATTTTGCGGTGGTAAACTATTTGAGAATCCATGAATCTAAGGTTATTTATCTTTTTGTGCTTCATGAAGTGGTTGGAAGAGTCTGAATCCAGCCTCACTTTTCAAAAGAAATCCTCGATCGTTATCATACCTTGATCTCGATTCATAACAATTTTTTTCTTTTCTTTTTTTAAAAAAAAAAAAATGGAAAGGGGAGTTCATTCTTCACTACAACGTGATACTTGAATGCACCTAAGTACGAGAGAGCAGGCACGGTATAAAAACTTATGGGACATACATTGCAGCAGTACTGCCCTTCCAATTGCACCTTCCCCCCCTTACCTGGGTGGGAGCTTGGAAAAATAAACAGGTCCTCTACGGATGGCGGGCGCGAGAACTTCGAGGATGCAAGGACAGCTGCACGGATGGCAATTGGAAAACACTGAACACTTTTGGGTTGGGATGGCCGTAGCGGCTGACAAATCTGTTGGCGACAACAAGGGTGTTCCACAAAGCCAGCACCAAACCACGTGCTTGAAACAGTACAAAACTTAAGAGTACATCTCTTATTTGGATTTGGTCCGCAAGGACACTGTCTTTTTAAAGCCAGAATATGTGTAGCAACGAACACTTGATGGCTCCTTATTCCTACGCCCGTCGTCTTTTGGACGAGAGGAGAGAGCGCACAGGGACACGTATAGATGAAAAACTTATATATGAGTCCTGAAGCACCCTTCGTTAGCGGTTAGATGGTAAATAGGGCTCTCTCTCTTTCTCTAGATCGTCTAGAGAGAGAAGTTTTGAGATTTTTGCCGGAGACCTCACCTCTCGCGTAGTCCTACAAACGGCTCGTGTCGTCGACTCTGACAATCATCATTGATAGTGGTCGCGCATTTGTCACGATCATCTGGAGGACGTCGGCCGACATCTCTACAAATTTAGTCGTCTCCTTTGGAGGCGCTTTCTAGGTGGGGGGAGGGGGATGCCGTCGATAGGGCTCCTCCCCCCACCCATACCCCCTTTTTTTTTCTTCCGTCGATGTTCTCCTTCCCTATTATCTTTGGTTCTTACCTCTGTGGTTTCTTCTTCGTCCGTCTCCGATCATTCTTTGATCTTCTCGGTCCCCTCTCTCTTCTTCCCTCAACTAGTGTTTCGCCATCCCTGTCACTTCTTCTTTTACTTGCTTCGCCGCTTCTCTCTTAATAACTATCCTTCCCTTTTTTGTAGATCTATAGATTTTGTAATTCCACCCTCCTTTCCTTTGCTCCCTATGTGTTCTGGTTTGGGTACGCCTGAAATTCTTTGGTTCTCAGTTGTGGGGTTTGACAAGTTGTGTTTCTCTTAGGCCTAGTATAGTATTCATTCCTCTTAGGGTTTTTCTTTTTATTTGGTTGCTCTTGTGTCTTCAGTTCTAATGTGTATAGTGAAAGGTTGGTCTTACTGACAGTGGCTCGAAACACTCTTTCTAGTGCTCCATTTGAGTGTTCTTCCCATTGCAGTCCGTGCTATCCCTTTCAAGCTTCACACAGCTTGCTTGTCATGCTCTTTCTGTGATGGTCCTCGTCGTTCAAACTCGTTAACTTAATAACAGCTTGATCTAACTCCGCCTCCTGTAAACAGGCCAATGTCTCGCAAGGGATATCACACACATGTCTGTGAAAATATAAAGAGATACATGAACACATATAAGATTGCACATCTCACATATCTATATGATTATTACATAGCCAGTCTCAACAAAAAGTCAAGTACAGGTACAACAGCTGAGGTATACCCCGAGGTACAACGGAAATAGAATACACTACTGAAAGAGTAGACCCAACTCCGCGGATGTGGCTCTGAATTAGAAGAAGGACAAGAACCCCCTACTCTCCCTCACCTGTAAGGAGCAGGGGTGAGCCTCACAAGTCACTGGCTCAATAGGAAAACTCCCTCAAAAGTCGAAACAACACAAGTACTAGAGAAGTAGGAGTAAAAATCATCTATTTAAATAATTAAACAACTAACCTAAGCATGGTGCCACATTTATAATTAAATAATCAAACTCTACATATTAACATGGCTGTAACATAATAAATAAACGGTAACCACACTCAAAGGTACGAGCTAAAGACAGGTAACGCCAAATACAAGTCACGAAGACTAGTTCGTGACACTAGCTACTGACTCGGACAAATCACACATGTCTACCTCTCAACCTCGCAGCCACAGACGAAAGGTCCAGCTACGCTCCACCTCAACAGGGCAACAAACTATGGAGACCACACCAAACCCCACACCTGCAGACCCACACAACTGCAGGCCCATGCCTGACACCTTTAGGGACTCCGGCTCGAGCTCCTAAAGTGAGGCACTGGAAACAGGACTAGCTGGGGACCAATAGTCTTCGATGTCCATCCCCCAACTAAGAGCGCCCTACAAGCGACTAAAGACAACCAACATAAGTCGATGTCCCACTTCTATCATCTTTCCCTCAGCCGGACGTATAATTCAAACAAAGGAGTGAGGGTGTCCAGGAAGACGACACAGACCTCGACGTACATAAGTACTGGGACAAACCCCGAGCACAACATGCCTGGTCACAGAGAACCTGGGGTACCCAACCGAGAGGTAACCACGAAAGGTGTCGTACTACCAACTTGCCACGTACACATAAACCATGCAAACTCGACATTCTCAGTCTGACGAGTGCCATGCACGGCTTAACGACTTAAGTTCATAAAATAATGCCATATGATAACCATGGACCAGCATAAACTTTCAGTCCTCGGAAGCTAGAAGGCGATGGGGCACTCTGTCGCCTTCAGAATGCGACGCCTCGATACGACACGTTTTGAAACAAGAACAGACAGGTCGGGCTATCGCGTTCAGAACGCGACACCTGGGCCGTCGCCTTCACAGACAGAGTCCCAACTTCAGGGTTCCACCTCTGAAAACCCCACAAAACACACATAAATAGCTATACATAACATGGATAACCAGTTTAATAGTTACACTAGCATGCATCTATCATCTACTATGTTTCATGAATCAAACATGGTGAACACGTCATTCATAACGAGAAATAGAGTAGAATCTCCCTACCTACGTGAGGTACGTGGAAAACATCCACGGATCAGCATCTCTCATGCTCCGTGCAACGTCCCCATGTGAGAGCACGCCGAACAGAGCTCCAAGGACCAAAATTGCCCAAAACCCACAACAAAAAATCCTCCTGACTGAGAGTAGACTTCTCAGCTCTGTTGGCCGACCTAAGCTTCTGACTCTAAACGGTTAAGAATGCGATAGCCCTGGCTATTGTGACAAGAACACGACGATATAGGTCGTCGCCTTCTCATTGCTGACGCCAGTCGGCTGTCCTGCGTGCGCCACGCGGCAGGCATGCAGCCAAACAACCCCAAAGAAGAGGCGATGGAACACGACGCCCAAAACTGTCACGTTAGAATGCGACATGCACCTCTGTCGGGGTTCACAGACAGTGAACCAGTGGGCACTTTGGGCCAGGCTTTCTGGCCCACACTGCCCAAACAGGCTACGAAAGACACCATATGCCAACCATTGGCCACCAAAACCATCAAACTACAATCCTAAAATCCATGACGTTACATTACTATCACCTAAAAAGAGATTTCGACATTGAAATCCAAAAAAGAAAACTTAACACATAATTCATAATTAAACAAACATAATACTCACTTAAAAAGATTAAAAGCTTACTCAAACAAGTAGGGTATGCTGTTTGCATTCTTCTGCTAGCTCCCAAGTATCTTCTCCTCCATGCCATTCTCCCATCTGACCTTTACAATTATATTCTTGTTCTCAATTTTTGTGTTCTCTGCCCTATAACCTATACTGGATATCTGGCATAGACAAGTCTGCCTTCAAGTCATCTCGAGTGTAGCTGACTATTGTAACTATGACTGTCGGATCGCGTATAATGGGTATGGAGGCCAGTGTGTGGCTAATGACATGTGTAGCAGGTGTTTTCAGCAGGTTGTGAGGCTTTGTGGGCCAGCAGTTTGGGCCCAAAGCCTCACTAGTTCACTGTCTGTGAACGCGACAGTGAGGAGCGTCACGTTATGAACGCGACGGTCCTGGGTGTCACATTCATGGAACCGCCGTTTTGAGTCATCGTCCGCATGCAAGCCGCGTGTTGCACGCGGGGCGAGCTTCCTGACATCAGGAGTAGGAAGGCGACAGTCTCCTACATCGCGTTCAAGTCGCGACAGTGGGGTGCATCGCGTTCCCAACTGAGCTGCGTTTTTAAACAGATTTGGCTGAACAGAGCTTTTGCAAGCTTTGCTCGGCCAGGGGAGGTGCTATGCGGTGGTTTCTGGGCGATTTCGCATTCTAAAGGTGTTTTCGGCGTGTTCTCGCCGCGAGGACGCTGCGTGGAGCTGGAGAGATCCATCTCATGTGATATCTGAGGTGTTGTCAGGAGGAAGGATTTGGAGTTCGAGGTGGGTGAGCATGTCTTTTTGAAGATTTCACCTACTCGAGGTGTTGTCAGGTTGACAAGCATAGTAAATTAAGCCCTAGATTCATTGGCCCATATGAGTTTCTCAGACGTTTGGGCAACGTGGCATATGAGCTAGCTTTACCCCCAGCTTTAGCTAGTGTTCATCCTGTTTTCCACGTTTCTATGCTCAGGAAGTATGTCGAGATCCATCTCATGTGATTAGTCACGAGCCAATGGAGATTCAGCCAGATCTATCGTATGTGGAGCAACCAGTAGTATTCTTGACCGGAAGGTTCAACATCTCCGGAGCAAAAGTATTACGTCGATGAAAGTTCTATGGCGGAACTTCTAGCGAGAGGAGGCTACTTGGGAGCTTGAGGATGCGATGAAGAAGAAGTATCCCCGTTTGTTTGAGTAGTTTGTTTTAAACTTCGAGGACGAAGTTTCCTTAAGGGGGAGAGGGTGTAAGGCCCTCAAATTTGTTGTCATTTTATTCTATTTTATGTGAATTCATGTTTGTGTAACTTGTATATGCATATGTAGATCTCTATGTACAATATTATCTAGTCGTACTTATGTATGCATGTGTATATTAGTTGTAAAATTGGATGGTTGCATGGTGTAGTAGTGTATACATTATACTACATAGGTTTCATGTACATATATGTATGGAGTACGCATGGATCTGCATGTTTTTAAGCTCTAGCGAAGGGCCAATTGGCGTCAACATCGGTGGATGTCCATGGAGTCAACGTCCATATCGTTGGATGCTAACACTTCAGTAGGCGGCCATGGATGTGGACGTCTAGCTCTTGAAACTCAGTGCGCAGCAAACCCCGAAATTCCGGGGCCAAGCTATCTCAACATTGGGGAGACGTCCCCAACGGCTCTCAAGCCTTTACATCAACCCCTGCGTGAGTTGAGAGGTCTCTCTCCATAAAGCAAACCCTTTTTGCAACCCCAAGACCCTCTCTTGGCTCTTTGCAAGGAGAAGGAGGAGAAACCTAAGCCCTGTGAGAAAACCTTAGCTTTGAGAGCTCAGATCCGACGATTTGGAGCTTCATCCGGCGATCTACAGTGACTAGAAGCTAGCTTGAACATAGGAGGAGGCTTCCCCGACCTCGGACTGGAAGCTACAAACCATAGAAGACGGAGTGAAGGTGTTTTGGAGGCTTCTTGGGACTGCCCAAGGAGAGCTTCATCGCCCATTTTCACCCTTTGGAGATTTTACAAGAGGCAAGTAACCCACCCACTTCGTCCATGTATGTGTCTAAGAAATTTCTATCATTTTTATGAGATTTTATCGTGTCCTGGATTCCCCATTCTTCTTGTATTTGGAGCTCGGTCTGTCTTTTTGCACAGACCGGAACTTGACGGCAAGATCCCTTGCCGTCAAGCTCTTCGATTAGCGGCCAATGATATTGCCGTTAAGCTCCTTTAACGGCCAGACTGTGTCGTAAGTTCTTCAGGACAGAACAGTGAGCTGTTCTCTCCTCCTATATGATAAATTTCCGATGTGTTTCGCATGAGGAGATATATTATAAACACTATACGTATGTAATAGGGTTAATGGAATGTGTTGTGAGACTTTATACTTTTCTGTGATTTATCTAAGTTGTTACAATTATGTGAAATGCATGTGAAATGAAGATCATGGGTATGGTAGCTTGCTGTTTGCATGATCCTGTGTAATTTGACTTCCATAAAATTTCCAGATGATGTAATGCATGACAGTCCATGTTCCGAAAATTGGGAATTTTCCCATGATTATGAAACTTGTTATAATTTCTGTATTAGAAATAGAGAGCATGCCTAGATTGTTTAAAACTCGGAAAATTGCATGTTGTGCAAAAATTTCGGGGAAAATTTCTGTGACATTATGAATTATAGGTACAGACTGTGAATGGTCAAATCGAACATCATGTTATGTTCCATGATAAATTGAATTATAAATGGCATAATATTGAAGTTTTTAATTTCTGTAAATGTAATATGACTCAGAAAAATATAAAAATTTGCATGTGTGATCATAAACCTAAAATTAGTCTGTGGTTAAATTCTCATGTTATTTGGATAACTTTAGAGTGCTCTATAAAATTTCCATACGAAAACGAGTGTTCAACGCATGCTAATATGAACATAGTTGATTAGTATGTTTCAACCTGATTAGTGTAAGGTACTGAATGTTTGATTTCTGTCAACAGTAGTATCATGAATAGGAAACAGAGCCATGTGTACAAGTGAGAGAATGTAAAGACATGTGTATATCATGTGTAATATGTTTGTTAAAACGGAATGTGTAATGTGTAAGAATGTGCCATGTGTGACACTGCTTCCATAGAGGGCCGTGGAACCGTACCATGGAAAAGTCCCCATGGGAAGGTCAATGTGTTAAGATCCTAAGGGCATTAGGGATGAAATCCTGGAGGTGGACAAGTACACTGGTTAGGGTGGAGACTTGTTCTCCCGGTTTGCGCAGTCCAAGAGTCGTCACTGTGTTGCCTAGGTGGCGTCTATGTGTTATGTGTATGTGATGTGTCCTTCTAATGGTGGTTTGGACTATGTGTCACGGCACTAAATTGTGAAATGTGAATGTGAATATGTGTAAATTGTGTAGTGTGAATATGTGTAAACGTGCAATGTGTAAAAAGAGAACTATGTGAATGAGTAATTGTGCAAACATGTGAAACCAATGTGTTAGATTGTGAAATTGTGATCCATGATATGTTAATGTGAAATAATGTTATAACAGCAACCTTAAAGTGTATGAAATGATAGTGTGCATGTGCAAGAATGAGTAGAAACCATGATAGGAATGTTTCCTTTTATGCATGTGAGAATCCCATGTTAGTTGCTATCATGTTGTAGCTTAATGTGATTGAATGAGTAGTAAGCATGTGATAGGATATTTATTTTGGAATGTCTTAAATCATGTACCATGTTTTAATTTTGTAGAAATACTATGATAGGTTGTCTCTTATCAATGTTCAAGCATGCTATATGTTTGCTTCGTGAATTGGAATGTGGAACTTACTGTGAGTATGCATGAATGATGTGTATGGAGTTATTTGCTGAGTCTTTTAGACTCACTCCTTGCTTCGGCGTACAGGTTTAGTTGGTGACCCGACACTTTGGAGGAGAAAGTGGAGAGTGACTCCGAGCGTGGCGAGTAGCTGGGTGGAGTCGACATTGTGACTTTTGCTTTCATAGTATGTAATGAGGCATTGTAATAGAACTATTTTGTAATTGTGGACGGGCTATGTAATTTGATTCTAGTATTTTATTTATGTGGACTTTAGTTCTCTTAAAATTGTTATTTAAACCATGTATGTTAAATGTGGATGATGAAATGAAATGACAAGTAGTTCTTTTACTTCCGCTACTCTGTACCTATATTTATGAGCATCTCAGCCATGTGTACTAGTGTTGGGTAAATGTCCCACTGTGATGACGTTCATTATATCGATGTGGGTTGGTATAATCGTACCGGTATAAAGAGGGTCGTCGCAAGTGGTCCGCAGGAGTGGTGTTGGTTGGTCTCCACAGTTTCTTGGCTTGTGTTTAGTGTGGAGCGGCAGCTGGACCTTTCGTCTGTGGCTGCGAGACTGAGAGGTAGACCTGTGTGGTTTGTCTGGGTCAGTTACTGGTGTCGCGAACCAGTCTTCTTGACTCGAGTTTCCGTTTTCTGCTTTAGCACGTACACCTGGTTGAGGTTTGCCGTTTATTTAATTAATGTTGATTTTATTAAGCGGCAGGTAGTAAGTGATATTTACAGTTTTAATATATCCTGCTAGCTAGTTCAATAAATTGTTAGTGTAGCTTCTGCTTTGTTTCTTGTATTGGTTTGCTCGGTTTCTAGGGGGATTTCCTACTGAGCCAGTGACTCGTGAGGCTCACCCCTACCCTTTTCAGGTGAAGGAGAGCAGGAGACTTCACTTCCTTCGTCTAGTTCTGAGCCGCCACTGTTGTGGAGGGTCTGCACCACCAGCAGTGTAATTTCTTTTCGTTGTACCCCTCGGGGTATGCCCCAGGTTGCTGTTGTATTAGTTTGGTTACAGTTGAGGAATTGGCTATGTATATTTCATGTAAAATTTTGTGAGATTGTCAATCTTATGTATATTGAGCAGTTTCCTTTATTTCTACAGACTTGTGAATGGTATCCCTTGCGAGGCTTCGGCCCATTCGCGGGAGGCGGAGTCGTGTCAGGCTCGTTATTAGGTTAACGGGTTTGAATGACGAGGACCGTTTCACTATTTATGATGGATTTCGAATGTACCTTCTCCATGGAGCCATGAAACACATCATGTGGGTCAGTCAAGTCCACTGGAAGCTCTATTCTATATGTTATTTCTCCAATTCTTTCAAAAATTTAGAATGAACCCACATATCTTGGAGTTAACTTACCTCTTTTACTGAACCTCGGACACCTTTTGTGGGTGAAACCCTCAAGAACACATAATCTCCAACTTTAAATTGTAGTGGCCTTTGTTTGGTATCTGCATAGCTCTTTGACGGCTCTGAGCTGCTTGAAGATTCTCTTTTAAAATCTGACCATTTTCTGCACTTTGCTGAATCAATCTTTGCCCCATAATATGTCTCTCTCCCACTTCATGCCAATTGGAGGTGTTTACACAGCCTGCCGTATAAAGCTTCATACGGTGCCATTCCTATACTTGTGTGATAATTGTTATTGTAGGCAAATTCCACTTTACCCAGGTGATGCTCCTAGCTGCCTCCCATACTAAACATAAGCTCGCAACATGTCTTCAATTGTCTGAATGGTCCTTTCAGTCTGTCCATCTATCTGAGGGTGATATGCTGAGTTGTACCTTAACTCGGTGCCAATCACTCACTGCAAACTTCTCCAGAATCCAGATGTGAACCTCGGATCTCTGTTTGAAACAATTGTTACTGGGATACCATGCAATGGTACAATTCTGTCCACATATAATCTGGCCAACTTGTCCACCGTCCATGACATACTCCTACTAGTAATCTGCACACCTGGTCAATCTATCAACAAAAACTACCCAAATGCCATTATGACCTGACGTTGTCCGGGGCAAACCTACCACAAGTCTATAGCAATGTCATCCCATTTCCATTGTGGAATCGGTAATAGCTGTAGCAAATCTCCTGACCTTTGATGTTATGCTTTTACCTGTTGACAAATCACACATCTCGTGATAAACTCTGCATTTTCTTTCTTCATTGTGGCCACTAGAAATACTTCTTCAAATCTTGATACATCTTGTGCTGCCTGGATGGATAGAATACCTGGATTTATGTGCCTCTTCCAATACTTTCTGCTTTACCTCTGCTTCCCTTGGAACATATAATCTGCTTTTGAATCTTACTACACAGTCATTACCAATAGTGACACCTTCCATTTTCACAATTTCCTCCGCTAAACTTTCAATATGTTCTCTTTGAGCTTCTACAATCTGCCAATAAATGGATGGTTCTACTATGCTGTTGGCCAAAACTGCTCGTCGCTGACTGTTAGGAACATACAAAGAATTTTCTGCTGCTACCTCTTCATACAATTTTCACTCTCTTATCATCATTTGACTCAATACAGCTTTTCTGCTTAGTGCATCTGCAACCACATTTGCTTTGCCTCGATGATAGGCCAAATTGAAATCATAGTCCTTTAAATACTCCATCCACCTATGCTGCCAGAGATTTAGATCCCTTTGAGAGAAAAAATATTTCAAGCTTTGTGACCAGTAAAAATTTCAAACCTCTCACCATATAGATAGTGCCTCCACAACTTTAGTGCAAAAACCACTGCTGCTAATTCTAAGTCATGAGTAGGGTAGTTCTCTTCATGCCACTTCAATTGTCTAGATGCATAAGCCACAATCTTGCCATGCTACATTAATACCACACCAAGTCCTCTTTTAGAAGCTTCTATATACAGTACAACCCTCCACAGCCTGATGGTAATGTCTGTATCGGTGGTGTAGTGAGCCTTTTCTTTAATTTCATAAAGCTTCTTCGACAATCGGCTGACCATATAAACGGTGCTCTCTCTTCCTAGTTAATCTTATCATGGGTGCTACAATTTTGGAGAAGTCTTGAATAAAGTGTCTGTAGTAACCTGCCAACCCCAGGAAACTCCTGATCTCTGTAATTATTTCTGGTTCCTCCCATTTCATGACTGCCTCAACCTTGGCGGGGTCTACTGCTACACCTTTATCAGAAATCACATGCCCCAAAAACTAAATCTCTCGCAACCAGAACTCACATTTACTGAATTTAGCATACAACTGATGTTCTCTTAGAGTCTGCCAAGTAATCTTCAAGTGTGTTGCATGTTCTTCCTCTGTTGCTGAATATACCAGTATTCATCTATAAAAACCACAATAAACTTATCTCAATATGGGTGTAATATTCTGTTCATCAGATTCATAAATGCTGTCGATGCATTAGTCAACCCGAATGGCATAACTACAACTCATAGTGCTCATACCTTGTTCTAATGTTGTCTTTTCAATATCTTCTTCCCTAATCCTCAGCTGATGATATTCTGACCTTAATCAATCTTGTTGATTGTAACTGATCAAATAAATCATATATTCTTGGCAACAGATACTTGTTCTTTATGGTAACCTTATTCAATTGACGGTAATCATGCACATTCTAAAACTTCCATCTTTCTTTCTTACAAACAAAATTGGAGCTCCCCATGGTGAATGACTTGGTCGGATAAAACCTTTCTCTAACCATTCCTGCAATTGCTTTTTCAACTCTTTTAATTCTACTGGTAACATCTACACAATGCCTTAGAGATCGACATACATTCTGGTGCAGTTCTATGTATAAAGTCCACCTCCCTATGTGGGGCTAATACTGGAATCATTAGGAAATACATCTGTAAACTCTCTAACTACTGGAATACTCTCTACAAATTTATCAGACTCAATAAACTCACTGAAACCAAATTGCCACACAACCTCCATTATTAACTTCCTAGATCTAAGTGCTGAAATAATAAACTTTGGAGTGTAGAATGACATATCTTGAAATTCAAACTCTGTCCCACTGGAATGGCTAAATCTGACTCTTTTCTTTCTGCAATCTACAACCAATCCATACCCACCCAGAATCACATCATAATCTTTCAGCTATAAGCATATAACCTGACTGGAACTAGTTCCTTTGAATCACTATTAGGACCTCATCTAAATAACAAGAAGTAAGCATATATCCACCTGAGGGAACCTCTACCACCAACTCACACTACCTTTCCTCTAACGGGTGATCATACCATCCAAAAAATCTTCGGAAATAAAAGAGTGTGATGCACCTGGATCTATTAAAATTCTTTCAGAAAATTCATAAATGGGTAATATACCTTCAATCAGATTTGAAACCTCTGCCTGTGCCTGGGTAATAGCCATGACCCGTCCTCAACCTCGCTGAAAAGGTGGCCTCTCTGCCTTGCTCTGCCGTGGCTGCTCTAGTTGCTGCTACTACTGCTGTGCTGCTCTACCATAGCCATAAGGGCAATTCCTGATCAAATACCCTGGCTGATCACAATTATAACATCTATACCCTGGAGGAACCACATGCTACCTTGTTGTGCTCTGTTGAGACTCTTCGACCTCCAGCCTGAAGCCTCGACCCTGCTGCAAACTCTGCTACCTACCGCCTCCTCGACCTTGGAATATTTTCTTCAACTTTGAGCCCCACTTGCTAAATCCTGAAGATGGTGGTCCTGTTGGTGCCTTTCCTTTGATAATTCCTGGAGATCGTTGTGGTAGTCGAAAACTACCCGACTCTCCTGGATGAACAAACTGTACAGACCTCTCTAGTGCAGTTGCTCGCTGCGCGACTTCCTCCACCTCCTGCACATAAGGGGACTACTACTGCCTGCAACTCTGGCCGCAATCCTCGAATGAAATATTCTACCATCATAGCATTATTGGTAACGACATAGGTGCATATCTACTCAACGCCATGAACCTTATCTGATATTCTAGTACTGACAAATACCTTGCTGTAATGTTCTACATTGTTCCCCTCTTTACCTGTTGAATCTGGATCAGAAAGAAAGTGTCATTGAATACTCCCAAGATTCTGGCCATGTGATGGAGTCTTTTGTTCTGCCTGCAAATACTGTCTGCATTTTTAGCCTCCACCACTTTTGAGCAAAAACCTCGCAATTGGTAGGTAGCTAGAATCACTTGTCTGCATGAGGACACCTCATTGTAACAAAAACCCGCTCTATCTTGTGCACCCAAGTTCTGTTGTGTCTGGATTTGGGCCTCCTGTATACGTGGGTCTGCAATCTCAAGAACCTTTCCACTAACATTGTAGACTCATCCGTGCCAGCTGGTCGTATTGGTACTGTGTGAAGGTACTGGTGCAACAAGTGTTACCTCTACTCCTGGTGGTGTGGGGGTGGTGCTACTGGCACTAGCACACTGCCTCTTCACAATCTGGGGTGCTACTGCTACTGGCTGAACCGGACCCTGCTGATCTAGCCTTCTCCAAATTTCTATAATACTCTCCCATAATCTTTCAATCATTGATGTGTATCTCTCTTCCGACTCGTCTCCACCACCACCCAATCTCTCCTGCTAACCATTTCAAATCCTACACATACAACATTCCAAACCACCACACCACTAATAAATCATATACAACCAGGGTCAACTACCATAGTAGACTAGTGTAGAGATTAGGCTATGTAATTCTCACTATTCCTTCATATTTACACGGACCCAGTTCTAATACCAACTGTGACGGTCCTCATCATTCAAACCCGTTAACTCAATAGCGAGCTTGATCCAACTTTGCCTCCCGCAAACAGGCCATGCCTCGCAAGGGATATCAACATACATGTCCGTGAAAATATAAAGGAATACATTGACACATATAGATTGCACATCTCACATATATTTACATGATTTACATAGCCAGTTTCTCAAAAAAAGTCAAATAAAATGTACAACAGCCCGGGACATCCCCGAGGTACAATGGAAAGAGAATACACTGCTAGAGGAGTAGACCCAACTCCGCTGCGATGCAGCTCCAAACTAGAAGAAGGTGGGACCCTCCTGCTCTCCCTCACCTATAAGGAGTAGGGGTGAGCCTCACAAGTCATTAGCCCAGTAGGGAACTCTCTCAAAAGCCAAAACATCACAAGTACTAGAGAAGCAGAAGTAAAATCATCTATTTAAACAATTAAACAACTACTAAGCATGGTGCAACATTTGTAAGATAATCACTCTACACTATTAACATGGCTGTACATTAATAAATAAATAGAAACCCACGCTCAGAGGTACGAGCTAAGAAGGGTAACGCCAAATACGAGTCACGAAGACTGGTTCGCGACACTAGCTACTGACCCGACAAATCACACATCCTACCTTTCAGCCTCACAGCCACAGAACAAAGGTTCAGCTAATGCTCCACCTCAACAGAGTAAAACTGTGGAGACCACACAAACACCACATCTGGAGACCACACAACTGCAGGCCCATGCCTGGCACCTTTAAGGACCCCGCCTGAGCTCCCTAAAGTGAGGCACTAGAAACAGGACTAGCTGGGGACCAATATGTCTACCGGTGTTCGTCCCCCAACCAAGAGTGTGCTACATGCGACTAAAGACAACCAACACAAGTCGTTGTCCCACTATCGTCTTTCCCTCAGCCAGACGTACAACTCAACAAAGGAGTGATGGTGTTCAGGAAGACGACACAGACCTTGACAGTACATAAGTACTAGGACAAACTCCGAGCACAACGTGCCTGGCTCATAGAGAACCTGGGGTACCCAACTCGAGAGGTAACCACAGAAGACGTTGTGCTACCCAACTTGCCACGTACATACAAACCATGCAAACTCGACATTCTCAGTCTCGACAGGTGCCATTGCACCGCTTACCACTTTAAGTTCATAAAATAATGCCATACGATAACCATGTCACCATGCATAAACTTTGAGTCCTCGGAAGCCAGAAGGCGACGGGGCACTCTATCGCCTTCAGAATGCGACGCCTCGATACGGCGCATTATGAAACAGAACGTGACAGGTCGAGCTGTCGCGTTCAGAATGTGACACCTGAGATGTCGCCTTCACAGACAGAGTCCAAACTCTGGGGTTCCACCTCCGAAACCCCACAAAAACCACACAATAGCTATACAGAACATGGATAACTAGTTTAACAATTACACTATCATACCATCTATCATCTACTATATGCTTCATGGATCAAATATGGTGAACACACCATCATAACGAGAAACGGAGTAGAATCTCCCTACCTACGTGAGGTACCGAAAAACAACCACGGATCGGCGTCTCCCACACTCCGTGCAACGTCCCACGTCGAGAGCATGCCGAACAAAGCTCCAAGCACCAAAATCGCCCAAAACCTGCAACAGAAACTCCTCCTGGCCGAGCAGAGTTTCCTTAGCTTTGTTTGGCTGGCCTAAACTTCTTAACCCTAAATAGTTAAGAACGCGACGGTCCTATAGGCCGTGCCGTTCTCATCGCTGACGCCAACCGGCTGCCTTGCGAGCTCCATGCGGCAGGCATGCAGCCAAACAACCCCAAAGAAGCGGCGATGTGAACACGACGCCCAGAACTATCGTATTAAGAACGCGACTGCACCTCCGTCGCGTTCATAGACAGTGAACCATTGGACACTTTGGGCCTGATTTCCGGCTCCACACTGCCCAACAACTTGCGGAAGACACATATGTCAACCATGGCCACACATTGGCCATTAAAACCATCACACTACAATCCGAAAATCCACAACGTTACACTTTCCTTCGGCTGGAGCATCAGTCAATTATTTGGTGGTTCCTTTGTTCTTCTTTAAAGATGTGTAATCTTTGTTTGTTGGCTTGAGTAGTGGTGGTCATGCCACCATACTTGTGGTCGGGCAATCATATTTCCCCCCCTTTCTCCTCTTGTACTACATACTTCTCTTGTATTATCTTGTTTGTTTGTAATAATGTTATCTAACGAAAGAGTATAAGCTCCGTCCCTTTATCCAAAATAGGAAAGAAGTTAGTGGTAGATTGGTGGGTGAGGAGTAGCTGACAAGATCGAGGAGTGGCCGGCCCCTTCATCTCTCCCGGCCCCTACATTCTGATGGGAGTGGACATTACATAATTAAAACGTAATCTTATTAGCGGTTATTTGAGAAGAACACATAACGTGCGTGGGCCTATCTGATTAAGTGTTAATCGTAAAGGGTATTTATCAACCCTCACGAATTCAAAACTATAGTTTGATAACGTCATAAATAATATATATCTACATGTTAAGTGGGTCGAAGGACTGTCAACCCCATGTTAACTTGCTAGGAGATGAACCCTATATTTTAACTTTTTTAGCGGGGTTATCAGAGCGTTACTCTATTTTTGTGTCTAAATACAAAAACTGTAAACCCCCATTAACTTATTTGTAATTACTTTATCTAGAGTTATCATACCTAGCTAATTTTCAAACAGTCTGATCGAAGGGCGAGTGGATGCGAGCCGCATTGCACGTACCTTCGGACCAGCTCTTTTTCTTCTTCTTCTTCTTCTAACCCGGGGGAGGAGGGAGTACTAATTATTCAACGTCAACGCCTCCAATAATCCTCTCTCTCCTTACTTTCTCTCTCAACCTTGCCTCCTGATCGTGTGACGTGGTCTTTCTCTCCTCTCCGCATCAATTGAGTTGTTAAGATTATTATTATTTTAAGTCATATTAGATATCGAATAGATTAAGAATAGAATGAAAATATCTTTAAAATTTTAAAAATATTTTTAATTTATTCTTAATCTATTTTATTATCAAACGACTATTTAGACTTTTGAGCTCCCTTCTTACGTCTCGATATATATGAAGTTTTCGTTCTTGTCCTTCCTTGTGACAAGCTTAATTATCACCTGCATGCTCTTGATCGGAACTTGTTACGGATAGACGATTCAGCAAGTCCAGCCTCTTGTACGTTTTAAGGTCAAAAGTTAAACTTACGGTGCCCGTGTGCAGAAAGAAGAACAATTTCAGTGGTCGCAATCACTCTAGGCAGCTCGATCGGCCATTGCAATTTGCCGGTCAAAAGTAGGGCTTATTTCCTTTCTACGAGTAGAGTAATCCGAGGAAGGTTGAGATTTTGGACACGTACCCCCTCCGGAATCTTTTGATATGTATTGACGTGAACTACATAACAGTCGTCGGAATAAGATAAAACTGTCTGAATTATGTGAAAGAGAAAAGTTTAGGGTTTTTTATTAAAATAATTATATATTAATATTTAATTATTTAAATAATTATATTTTAAAAATAATTTTCAAATAATCACCAAGTTGTCACGTTGGCACCTGGTGACCGGAGATCAGATGCCAACATAGAGTCGACATTGGCAATACCGACTCCAAAGTTAGTATTGTCAATGCCGACTTTGGAGTTGGCATTGCGATTGCCGACTCAAAAGTCGGCAATGGCAATGCCGACTCCATTGTGTTTAAAAAAAAAAAAAAGTCTGCCCGATGGAGGAGCGGTCGACCGTTCGGACGAAGGAGCGGTCGACCGCTTTTCACAGGAAGGTGCAAATGCAAGAATTACCTGGGACGGAGAGGGAGGAGGGAGGGTTTCTTGGCCATCGCGTGGCGGGGGGGGGGGAGAGGTTGT
>JACBKR010004552.1:0-22865 GCA_014218235.1 Colocasia esculenta | reverse complement strand
GTGTGCCACGACCTTGGTTGGTGGTCGTGGCGTTGTACTATTCTCTGTCCGCTGCTTAGAGTACCATGATATAGGTGTTCCTCGCTTTACAGCTTTCTAGTGTAGTTTCCTATTTTCGGAGTCCTTCTGGCTCTGGCCGGTGAGGGATTGGTAATCCCTACTGAGCCTTGTTCGCGAGGCTCACCCCCCCTACTTCCTTCGCTAGGGTCTCATCGTCGCGTAGTGAGAGCGAGCGTTGTGAGCTCTTGTAGCCAAGTGAGCTGAGAGCTGTTTTTTGCAAGTCCTCGGGGTATGCCCCTTAAGGACTGCACCTTTCTTCTTGTACTTGTGCTTTTGCTTGGGACGGTTGTACAACCCTTTTGTATAAGTACAATTATTATAGTTATTTTACTCAGTACATTATCCATATCTCACTAGACTTTTTCATATAACCCTTCCGGGTCTTCGGATTCGTGGGTGGCGGCGCGACCCTCGGGGTCCCCGGCGAGGGGTCCGAGAGGTCGGTCGTTAACAGTTGGTATCAGAGCAAGGTCTACTGAGATTTGTAAGGAGTTAATAACTATAGCTATCCCAAAGGAGGTACGAGTGCGCTGCTGACACCGTCCACTAGTGTTAGGCTTGTGCCTTCAAATGTTTTACAGGTGTGCGGCTTCCCTGCATGATTCGTGCGCGTGTTGAAGGTTGCAGTTGTTGTTGGTGCCGCATGCGTGGCGAGTGTGTTCGCTCGGCGTGTTCGTGCTGTAGCGGCGCGGTTGGCACTGGACTCGCTGGCAGTGGTCTTCCTTGTGTGGAGACCGCTTGCGCTAGTCCAGGTGTGGTGCTCCTAGTAGTCTTCGGCGCATTTGAGTGTGCGGCGTCGCGAAGCTGAGAGAGCCTACGTGTGTGTGGCTTCACTAGTGCAGAGTTGTTGTCGCGGAACCAGTCGAAGTGTCCTTGCCTTGGTAGCTGCCCCTTTGTGTTGGGGTGGAGTGTTGTGGTAGTCTTGTGTGCGGCCTCTTGTTTGTGCGTGCTGTTGTGCGTTGTGCTCTGCTCAGTCGGCATTGTTGTCCGAGCTAAGCAATGTTCTGTGTGCCGTGTTGCATCGCTAGTTGAGTGATGCGACACTTGCTTGGGTTGTGGTCGGCTGGTGCGGCTGGTTTGTGAGCTCGTGGTGAGGTGCTCCCGAGTCTTTCTCTGTTGGTTCTGGCGGAAGAGAGGTTTCCCAGAACTTTGTTGTGCTCGTTCTGGTTGCTGTTTGTTTGGCCTCGAGCTGAGGTGCATCGCTTGGTTGCCCTGTGTTCTGGGAGGTTTCCCAGAACCGTTTGTTATTGTCCTGGTAGGGTTTCTCTCAGGATTGCTCCGCGCATCGTTTCTGTCGTGCTGTGCTACCTCAGGGTTTGAGGTATGCTGCTTCTGTTGGTTTGGCTGGTGCATTCTGGGGGGTTTTCCCCAGAACGGTGCCTTGGTGGTTCTGGTGGAGGTTCTCCCAAGACCGCTGTGTGTGTTTCTGCAGTTCTGCTTGCCGCAGTGTTCTCCCTGATGGCTTGAGTTGTTTGGTTGTTTGGTTGTGCATTCTGGCGGAGGTTCTTCCCAGGAATGCTCTGTGTTCGTTTCGGTCCACCGTTGTGTTGCCCCCTGGTTCGAAGTGTGCCGTTCAGTTGAGCTGCATTCTGGTAAGGCTTCTCCCAGGACGCTCTTGGCGCTTTTTGGAGGAGGTTCTCCGCAAAGCTGCCTTGTGTTTGCTTTGGTCGTCGCTGCTCTCTCTTTGGAGATGAGATGTCATCGTTGCCCGGTAGGACTGTCTGTGTTACAGTCTGCTTGGGCGTCTCCGGTCAAGGCGTTGTGCGCTTGGCCATGAAGGATCGATATTAATGAATGGAAAAGATCTAGAAGGGGGGGGGATGAATAGATCTTAGCCACTTTTGCGGAAGCTTAAGTAATTTGAAATTATCTAGAATCAGAGGTAATATAATCAGTGAAAAACTACATATCTGATTAGAATAGAGTGAGTTGAAAAACTTAGATGAATAACAAGTTGATTAAGTGAATTAAAAACGAATCCTATGCAAACATCTATCGAATGAATCAATCAAACCACAGAGGACAAGTGCACAAGGATTTTTAGGTGGTTCGGAAATCACCCATGTGATTCCTACATCCACCCCTCACACCTGTGAGGCTTCACTAACACAACTGGGTTACACACCCAAGGGAGCCTGACAACTCCACACTGGAGAGCTTACAACTCACACTACTTCTAGAGCAAGACTACTCTAGAAACACACTGAGCAAGACTACTCAACCAACCTGAGTTTGACAACTCCAACTGAGCACAACGGCTCACAACAACCTGACACAATGCTCACACAACTGGAGCACAAAGCTCACACAAAGGTTGCTATACACCACTCAAGACTTAGACCTTCTAGCACAGATCTAGTCGAAAGTGAGAGCACTAATGAGAGCTATGCAGAAGCACTTGCATAATCTCAAGAGATATCCAGAAGAACAGAAGTACAATGAAATGTATTAATACTTCTTCTTCAAGTGTACTCCCTTGTAGAAGCTTGGATTGGAAGATGCTTGCAGTCTTGAAGTCCAAACGATGCTCTGCACTTTGAAGTTGTTGATCTCTTCCTTGATTCTTCTCCAATGAAGGATTCTACAGTATCTGCTTCCTTGGGATGCTTCAGAGGTTTCTCAAGAATCACAATCCAATTCTCACACTTGAATTGGTGAGAACTGGTCTTCTAGAAGCACAAGGAAACCAGAGGAGGGAGAACATCTCTTGCAGCCGCCAGGAACTTCCAGGAGGCTCTGAGAGTTTTGGTTGGGTCTCTCTCTTTGATGGAAGGCCAATAGAGGACCTTTTATACCCAAAAGAATCCAAAGTACCCTTTAGGTATAAGGGCACACGATCCTAGGTTGATTCCCCATCGCCCTAGGCAGACACGTGGCAGCATCAACCTTAAGTTGAAAAGATTCCGTAGTGGTGTCGACCTGCCCTGGTGTGTTTGTCGACACACTTTCCCAAGATGGAAAAACCTGTTCTGGAGGAAGGTCCTGTGTCGACCTGCTCTTGAGTGTGTCGACCTGCTGTCCCAATTCCTCAAACTGGCGGTTCTGGGAACTGGGTCTAGTGTCGACCTGCTCTTTGAGGTGTCGACCTGGGTCCCTTGATCTCTGGAATCTGCCACTCGTGTCGACACACTCTTGACATGTGTCGACACACTCTTGATATTATTACACAATTTCCCTTTGAATCTGTTTGATGTGTCGCACATTGATGGGTGTGTCGACACATCTTTTTTGCTAAAATGTTAGTACCTGAAAAATAAAACACATAATCATTAGTTAAATGATTTATCATGACCATAAATGATAAATGTGGTTTAAAAAATACTTTATGAACATGAATTTCAGGTATGATGTTTTGACATGTTTCATTATATTGCTTTAAGAACACTTCTTGTCATCATCAAAATAGAGGGAAATGATATGAATTAGGCATTCAACCCAACAGCCATGCGTCTGGCTGTTGCGTTGGCCAGCTTGGTCGCGTTGTTTGTTTCCAAGTTTTCTCGACCGCGCTGGTGGGACGCGTGTCCCCATGGCTTAGATGGTTTGCTTCGTTTCTCGCACCCTGCGTGCTCTTCCAGATGGTGGTCTGGTGAGTGTAGTGGGTGTTTGGCTGGATGTGCTTCTTGTGGAAGCGTCAGTCTTGCGTCGTGGATTTCCCTCTTGCGTGAGGAAGAGACTCGTTGCGTTGCTTGTCTCCTTCCTCTGCTTCCGTTGGTTACTCGGGTGGTGATGCTCCACTAGGGTGTTGTGTTTCCAGGGTGCGCATCGTGCGACCTTTTGGTAGAGTCATCTTCCCTTGAGTGTTTTCTGGGTTGAGCTAGTTGCTCCCCTCGTGTTTTCGTTTCCTTGTGGCACCTAGGTCGGTGGACCTATTCGTGCTGTTTGTCGTTGTGATTGTTCTTGCTACCTGCCTAGTCAATTTGGGGCATTGGGTCCCCGTTGGTTGGGGGCGAGGTAGTATCGCTTTCTTGTTAGGCCCGCGCATGAGCGTTGTTCCGATGTGCATTGGTTTTTGTGGTCGGCTTGCTCGTGCAAGCGTTGTTCGGTGTGCGCTCGATGGTGCCTCGGCTTGTGCCTTGGAGGCTCTTCAAGTTGGCGCTTTGGTATTTTGCCTCTCTACCGGTTGAGATAGAGGTGGTGCTTCTTGCTCTTGCGCGCCAGGAGTTGCTGTGGTTTTCACTCCCTGCGTGGCAGAGTCGGTGCTCTGTGTTTGTGTTCTTCTTGGAGCGTACGTGGTTGTCACGCTCTTGATGTAGTTGTCGGCTTTCCGTGTGCTTCCGTTGTGGTTCTCTGGTAGAGAGTCCCCTTCGTGGGGCCCCGTGTCGTCTCGGGCCGTTGGTGCCGCTGTGTGTGCTGCGCCTTAAGCATTTTCTCAGATGCTTCATGTTTTGTGCCTCAAGGGCTGGGGCCGGCATGGCCTGTTGTGCCCTTTCAGGCTTGCGGTCCTTTGTGTGTGGCTTTTGGTAGGTCTCGGGTGGAGAGTCCTTCCTGTTAGCCCGTGGCGTTGTTTCGGCCGCTGGTGCACCTATGTTGCACTTCGTGTAGTTTTGGTGCTCGTGGTAGCACCGTGTGCTCGTGCCCGAGTATTTCGGTTTCGTGCCGTCTGGAGCCGTAGTACGTTGGTTGTACCTTGGGTGGCTCCTAGTGCTTGTTATAGATCCTTGTTGTGCCGTGTGCCTTGATCGTGAGATTTGTGTGTCGTTTCCCGAGTTTGCTCGATGTTTGGAGGTGTTGGGCTTTCCGCCTCTAGGGCACGTGTGCTAGCCCGAGTCTTGTGGTTGTACCGTTACCGCTATGGGTGTGCTGCTTTGCCTTGTCTAGGTAGCCCTATCGGTGGGACGCCAGGCTTTGGTCGTAGCATGTGTCCGGTTCCCCTCTTGCTTGGGAGCGAGTGCGTTCGGTTGTGGTACCCTGCTTCGGTCATGGGTCCCTTGAGGTCGACGTGTTGTTCTGGACCTCTGCGGTTGTTTTGCTTCCCGTTGGTTGTGCGTGGCGTTGGTGAGTCGGAAGCCGATGGCGGAGTTCTCCTGTCGGTTTGTCCAGTGACAGTAAGTCCTATTTGCTTGCTAGTACTCACCATAGGTTTTATCGACGTTGGGAGGTTGTCCGTCTCTGGCTGGACCTCAAACGTCTTCCGTGCTTCCGTCGCGGTGTGCCACATGTGAGTGTGTGCTCCCAGTTTCCTGTGGCATCCGCGTCGTTTGGTGTCCCCGTTTGCACCACTGAGGAAGGTCTGATGACCAAACTGTCCCCATATATATTACTTCACTTATTTATATATATTAATTTTGATGATTAACAAAATAGTACTAATGAATTACTTGAGCTTTGAGGACAGGAAATAAAAGCAAAAGAAAGTTCAAAGACAATCAGGTAAGACTCTCAATTTAAAGTATTATGATCGATTTCCTTTCTGACCAAATGCAAACAAATCGATACCATAACGATTGCTTTAGACTTCATAACGATTTGTTATCATAACGATTTCCCTTCTGGCTGAAAAGTCATGTTGTTTCAATCAAGTCGATGCCATAACGACTTCATAAGTCATCGTAACGATTCCTTTAGAACTCGTAACGACTTGCTTGTCATAACGACTTCATAAGTCATCGTAACGATTCCTTTAGAACTCGTAACGACTTGCTTGTCATAACGACTTCATAAGTCATCGTAACGATTCCTTAGAACTCGTAACGACTTGCTTGTCATAACGACTTCATAAGTCTCGTAACGATTCTTTAGAACTCGTAACGACTTGCTTGTCATAACGATTCATAAGTATCGTAACGATTTCTTTAGAACTCGTAACGACTTGCTTGTCATAACGATTCATAAGTCTCGTAACGATTCCTTTAGAACTCGTAACGACTTGCTTCACGTAACGATCTATAATATCTCATAACGATTTCTTTAGAACTCGCAACGACTTGTTGCCGTAACGATTCTATAAGTATTCATACGATTTCTTTAGAACTCGCAACGACTTGTTCGCCGTAACGATTCTATAAGTATTCATAACGATTTCTTTAGAACTCGCAACGACTTGCTCGCCGTAACGATTCCACAAGTTATCATAACGATTTCTTTAGAGCTCATAACGACTTGATAAGTGTTCACAACGATTTACATCGTATAACGATTTGTTAAGTGTTTCACAACGATTTCTCCTGTGTCATAACGACTTGGCCAATCTGACTTGTTCATAACGATTTCATAAGTCATATAGCCATCGATTTCATATCTTGATATCTTATTCATCTTAAAAGCGTTGACTAGTCAAAGTCCACGTAGACATCTCCCTGACGCTTTTGCATTTATGAGATCTGAACGTATCTCTGCATGCATGCAGACCATATCATCCCTTATCGTGCCTACTCTGAATACGTCTTTTATACTTAAGCTATTTTGCTTTACTATTCTCATGACTGTTGCTACTGACGTTGACTGACATCAGAGACAGCTTAGCTGTCTGCTATTTGAGATCGACATTTGTGCAGACCTCTGAACTAGCTTCATGGTACAACGTTAGACAAAATAGAAGCCAACGGATATTTCTGAAGATCTCATCTCTTTGCGTGCTCAAGTGATCAAAAGACTGTTGACTGGAAGCTTCCAAGACTCCAGATATCATTCAGTCTAACGACTACTCAAAAGAGAGACAACGGACACTTCAACGTCTACATTTCAAATTGAAGATATAATCCAAGTCAGATGAACAGAAGACCCAACACGTTGAGGAAAAACATTCAAATTCTTCTGAAGAAAGTTTTAGAGCAGAAAACTTCATTCCTCTTAGCTTTGCTCCTTTGCTCTCTACTAGCTTGTGAAAGATCATTTGAAGAGAGCTTGTGTAGTTCTGAGAGTGAGCTTAGATTTAGATTCTTTGCTCTCAGTGCTAGGTCCTTCAGATCATCGCTTGTTGCAGTTTGATCTAGGGGCTTGTCTTACAAACCTCTCTTGTGTTGTTCCCTTCTGGTGTGAAGGAAGACCTGGTGGTATCCAGGGTGTTGTTCCCTTCTGGTGTGAAGGAAGACCTGGTGGTATCCAGGGTGTTGTTCCCTTCTGGTGTGAAGGAAGACCTGGTGGTATCCAGGGTGTTGTTCCCTTCGGGTGTGAAGGAAGACCAGCTAAGCTGGGTGTTGTTGTGTCCTTAAGGGGGACTGTACCCTTGATTAGTGAAATCCTGAGGTATTGCTCAGGGACTGGACGTAGGTCTCCTGTGGAAAGGAGTTCCGAACCAGGATAAAATCCTTCTGTCTTGTGGTTGTATTTTGTGTGATTGCTATCTCTTTCCTCTAACTCTAACCTTCATTTGAGTTGTTGTGTAATCTTTTAGTGAACAGGTATTCATCAAAGATCAATTTTTATAACCCATTCACCCCCCCCCTCTGGGCTAGCTAGCTGGGCAACAAGTGTATCAGAGCGAGTCTCTTCGACAAAGAAGAAGATCCAACGATCTGAAGTAAAGATCAATGGCAGCCCAAGGCAACTTCGAAGGTCAGTCAGTCAACAGACCCCCGTTGTTTGATGGTGAAGATTATCCGTATTGGAAGACCAGAATGGAATATTTTCTACAAGGCCACGACTATCAAATCTGGTCGATAGTAGAAGAAGGTGACCTGGTTGTCACAAATGAGAAAGCTCAATGGACAGATGAAGACAGAAAGAAAATCTCCTTGAACTGTAAAGCCAAGAGCATTTTATGTTGTGCTCTAAGCAAGAAGGAGTTTAACAGAGTCTCAGCCTGCAAATCCTCCATGGAAATGTGAAAAGCTAAGGATTACATACGAAGGTACAGATAAAGTAAAGGAGACAAGAATCGACATTCTTGTCACTCAGTATGAGAGATTTCAAATGCAGTCAGGTGAGTCAATCACCCAGATGTTCAGTCGATTCACTGACATCACCAATGGTTTAGCCAGTCTAGGAAAGTCCTATGAGATTGCAGATATGGTAAGAAAGATTCTCAGATCCTTGCCATCTTCATGGACACCAAAGGTCACAGCTATTGAAGAAGCTAATGACCTTAAGAGAATGTCAGTAGAAAAGCTCATCGGGTCCCTCATGGCCCATGAGATCAACATGGAAAGGCTAGGAGAATCATCTAGCAGAAAGAAGCACTCCAATGCTTTGAAAGCAGAAGAAGAGTCATCAGAAGCAAGCTCCAGCGGGAGTGAGGAAGACAGCGAAAATGAAGAAGCAATGCTCTCTAAGAGATTGCAGCACATCCTGGCCAAGAAGAAGAAATTTCAATCCGGCAGAAGGTACTTTAAGAAAAATAAAGACTTCAAAAGATCAGATGGCAAAGAAATGAAGAAAGGAGAGACCATCTGTTATGAATGCAAGAAGCCTGGACATATCAAGGCAGATTGTCCAATGCTAAAGAAAAATGATCACAAGAAGAAGGATAGCTTCAAGAAGTTCAGAAGATACAAGAAAAAGGCAATGGCAGCTGCTTGGGAGAACAGCAGTGACTCAGACAGTGAGTCAAGCTCAAGCAGTGATGAAGAAGAAGCCAACCTGGCTCTCATGGCCAACATCGAAGAAAAGGTAACCTCTGACTCTTCTTTCGATTCTTGTAATAATTCTGATTCAGATTCTGACAATTTGGAAAGCGCCTTTAATGAACTTTACGACAAATATAAAGAGGTGTCTAAATTACTTAAGATTAGTAAGAAGAATAATACATGCTTAGAAAACACTAACTCAGACTTAAAAAAGAAAACGAAGAACTAGAGAAGCATTAATCGAACTAAAAAGAAGAAATGAATTGTTGTGTGAAGACTTAAAAGTTAAGAATAAACAAATAACAAAATTAGAAAAACAAGAAAGTGTAGATGAATTAAGAAAAGAGATTAAAATCTAAATGAAGAGAATGAAAATTAGCAAGCACATTAGAAAAATTTACAAATGGTAAGAATCCCTTAATATTAAAAGGGCTAGACGCTCAGGCAAGAAAAGATGGTGTAGGCTACACACCACCTGAAAATGCAGAAACTATAATTCCACCTAAGGTGTATCCAACTCCAAGATTTGTTCCTGAGGAAAATACAGCCTATAAAGCTAATTTTAAGTATATTGAAAGAGTAACAACAACATCATGTTGTAGTCACTGTAATAAGCTAGGTCATCTAAAATCCACCTGTCCAACAAGACATAAGAAGTGGATAATGAAAGTAAGAAGTAATGATACTGACCCATCAGGACCCAAAAGAACTTGGGTACCTAAAGCTTGATGTCTTAATTTCAGGTTAATCCTCGAGCATCCAAATGGTATTTGGATAGTGGGTGTTCAAGGCACATGACAGGAAACCTGAAGCTGTTTTCCCATCTCCAAGCTGAAGAAGGAACAGTCACTTATGGAGATAATGGTAAAGGAACTGTAGTAGGCAGTGGATCAGTAAATAGCAAAGGAAAAACAGTCATAGAAGATGTGCTATTAGTCAAAGGATTAAAGCACACCTCATCAGTATAAGTCAGCTGTGTGATAGAGGTCATCAAATCAAGTTTCAAGAATCAAAGTGCAGCATACTAAAGGATGGAGCAGTCATCTTTGAAGCAAATAGAGAGAAGAATCTGTACGTGCTCTACCTTGAAGAACTCAAAGAGCAAAATGTGTGTCTGGCAGCCAGCAAAGACAAATCAACTGAGCTGTGGCACAGAAGACTAGGCCACTGCAGCTTGGACGGATTGAACAAGCTCAGAAAAAGGAATCTTGTGGAAGGTCTACCTAAAGTCAATGGTAAATTGGAAAGTGTTTGTAGACCCTGTGCTAAGGGAAAGCACACAAAGAGTTCCTTCAAGTCAAAGACAGTGGTGACTACCTCAAAACCCTTAGAGCTCCTACATATGGATCTATTTGGACCAATGAGGACTATCAGTCTTGGAGAAAGATTTTGGATTTGTCATAGTAGATGACTACTCAAGATTCACATGGGTATCATTCTTAGAGCATAAAGATGATAGTTTTGATAATTTTGTCAGTTTCAGTAAGAAGGTCCAGAAGATCAGAAGTTCAGTATTGTGTCCATTCGATCAGACCATGGTGGTGAGTTCCAAAATGAAAAGTTTGCTAGATTCTGTGATGATCAAGGAATTCAGCATAATTTCTCAGCACCAAGGACACCACAGCAAAATGGTATAGCTGAGAGGAAGAACAGAACTCTCTTGGATATGGCAAGAACCATGCTCTCTGAATATGAGCTACCAAGATATTTTTGGGCTGAAGCAGTCAACACAGCCAGTTACATTGTCAACCGTGTAATGATCAGGCCAATACTGAAGAAGACTGCATATGAGTTGTTCAAGGAAAGAAGCCAAAGATAAGTCATTTCAGAATCTTTGGATGTCCTTGCTTTATTCACAACAACGGAAAAAGGGACATTGGTAAGTTGGATGCCAAGTCAGATGAAGGCATCTTTATGGGGTATACTTCTAAACCCAGAGGCTATAGAGTTTTCAATAAACGCTCACTATTAATTGAACAAACTGTGCATATTATTTTTGATGAAACTAACCCTTCCTTGAGAAAGGAAGTAGAAAGTGATAATGATGATGCAGATGAACTGTCCAAAAAGCTTAAAGATACATCAATTGAGGACAAGGATGATCCACCTCTGGAAGAATTACAACAAGAAGAAATTACTCATGAAAATCTTCCAAAGGAATGGAGATACAAGAAAGATCACCCACTTGAGAATATCATTGGTGATCCATCCATAGGGGTAAGAACAAGAGGTAATGTAATCCCTTGTGATTATTTAGCCTTTGTTTCTCAGATAGAGCCTAAGACAGTCAATGAAGCTTTAACTGATGAATCTTGGATAATAGCCATGCAAGATGAATTAAATCAATCATCAAGAGAACCAAGTATGGTCACTTGTTCCTAGACCATCAGATCATCCAGTTATTGGCACCAAATGGGTGTTCAGAAACAAATTGGATGAAACTGGTGCAATCCTAAGAAACAAGGCCAGATTGGTAGCTCAGGGCTATTCTCAAGAGGAAGGCATAGATTTCGATGAAACCTATGCACCTGTAGCTAGACTTGAGGCTATTAGAATCTTACTTGCATATGCATCAGCTCTAAACTTGACACTATTTCAAATGGATGTTAAATCAGCATTCTTAAATGGTTTTATAAAAGAGGAAGTGTATGTTGAACAACCTCCAGGTTTTGATGACACCGAATTTCCTAATCATGTTTTCAAACTCCATAAGGCTTTATATGGTTTAAAACAAGCACCTAGAGCCTGGTATGAAAGACTTAGCTCTTTTCTGTTAAATCATGGTTTCAATAGAGGCAAAGTAGATAGCACATTATTCATAAAGTCAAAGGTCAATCACATACTATTAGTTCAAATCTATGTAGATGATATCATTTTTGGTTCTACTGACAACTCTCTTTGCAAGTATTTTGAGAAGCTTATGCAGGGAGAATTTGAAATGAGTATGATGGGGGAGCTAAACTACTTCCTTGGATTGCAAGTTAAGCAAGGGAAGGAAGGCACCCACATCTGTCAAGCCAAATACACCAAGGAACTCCTGAAGAAGTTTGGATTCGATAATGCCAAACCACTGTCAACTCCAATGAGTACATCAACCAGAATGGACAGTGATCAAAATGGTAAAAAGGTAGATCAAAAGAACTATAGAGGTATGATAGGGTCTTTACTTTATTTAACAGCAAGTAGACCAGACATCTTGTTTAGTGTATGCATGTGTGCTAGGTATCAAGCAGACCCTAGAGAATCACACCTAATTTCTGTAAAAAGAATATTTAGATATTTAGCTAGAACTCATGATTTAGGTCTTTGGTATCCAAAATCATGTGAAATAGATTTAGTAGGATATTCTGATGCTGACTATGCTGGATGCAAGATAGATAGAAAAAGCACCAGTGGTTGTTGTCAATTTCTTGCAGGATGTTTGATATCATGGTCTTCAAAGAAACAAAACTCAGTGGCACTATCAACAGCTGAAGCTGAATATGTAGCTGCTGGAAGTTGCTGTACACAACTCCTTTGGATAAAGCAACAACTTGAAGACTTTGGATTAAAAATCAAATCAATTCCATTGCTGTGTGACAACACCAGTGCCATTAATCTGACCAAGAATCCAGTTCAGCACTCGAGGACAAAACATATTGAGGTTAGATATCATTTTATTCGTGATCATGTTGCAAATGGAATATAGAAATATCCTTTATTGATACAAATAGCCAACTAGCAGATATCTTCACAAAAGCCCTACCTGAAGAGAGATTTACATCTCTTAGAAGGGAATTAGGGATGTGCAATTTGTGAAAAGATTCCTGTATTAAAATGGCATATAAATTTTTCAGAATAAATGAAAATTTTCTCTCTCTCTCACTTTAAGCAAAACTCAGTTTATTTACTCTTCCTTGACCGCTATATTTTAAAAGCAGTTTGACTTGTCAAACCCTTTTGTCGCCTGCCGCTACCGCCTTTTGGCGCTTCCTATTTTTCGATAAAATAATTCTAATTAGTCAAATCGTTCTGGGAACGACTCATCTTCTACCTTTACCCTTTCTCCTTTATCTATTCACCCAAAGACGATGCCCTAACGATTCCGGCATCGACTCTCTGCAAGATTTGAAGCTTTCCCCTCTTCCCGCGAAGAATCCCTCGGGGGCTTCCATCTCTTCCATCATCTCCCTTCTCCAGAGCAGCTCTTCTCCTCTCTACTCATGGCCGCTCCGATGATCTCCGGAAGTGTAGGGGGCTACAGTGCTGAGTACCTGTCCGCAGAACAGCAGGAAAGGTTCACCTTCGTGAAGACAAAGGTATGCGGAAACAAGGCAGTGGATGTTCAAAATCTCGAGAAGAATGGCATGGGAAGTATAGCAGAAACTCTAAGAAGGATGCAGTGGATGGAAATTGCCACTTTCACCGAGGTAAGCTACCCCGACCTGGTGAAAGCATTTTATGTGCTTAAGATCAGAGGCAGATGGGTCCCTTGTATCATCGGTAAAGGGAATCCAATTAAAGTCGATCGTGAGTTGTTGCACATGTTGTTTGGAGTGAAGACGTCTGGATTCAGTGGGGTTCACTCAGTGAACGATGAAGCAAAAGGCCTTGGCATTATAGGTCCAGGTTTAGGCTAAGAGACGGGAAGTTGGATATTAATCAGATGAATGCTTACAACCGTCTTCTTCATTTCATTATCTGTCAAATTTTGGTTCCTCGCAGTGCCACCTTCTCAACGTGCACCAGGGCAGATTCTGATATGATGTTTTGGGCAATTCAACAAAAGGAATTAATATGGCGCAAGTCATGTTGGAAAGGATGAATTTTGCCAGAGATCAAATATGGGATACAAAAAGTAAGTTAAATGTCTCATTGCCCTATGCTCATCTACTTACAAAGGTTTTCAAACACTTTGGAATAGACTTATCTGGGGCAGTTGTGGAGAAGATGGGCCAGTATAAGGTCCAGAAATCTCAAGAAAAGTGGTTTCTCTGTATTGAAGGTATATGGTCTAAGACCACTGTGGCCGAGGGAGAGGCCATAATTGGTGATGTAGAAATTCCTGATGTTCAGGAAATGGCAGTAGTATCACCTCCAGCAGAGCAGCAGGCAGTAGCACAGCAGAGCAGCAGCAAGCAGAAGAGTCAGAGTAGCAGAGCAGCAAGCTCAGTCAGCAGCAGAGCAGCAGGCTGTAGCACCAGCATTTCAGCCAGAATCTTTACAGCTTCAGTAGTTGAGGAGGAAGTGGCAGATAAAGCCAGTGATTCGCCACCCTCAATCATTGGATCAATTCTTAATTTAGTTGAATCAGCTCTCTCCTCGCAAATGGCCTCACAGTCTGGTGAAATTGAAATGGAAGAAGCTGTGGCAGGCCACATTGAAGAATCAATTCCTGTGGAGCAGTCCAGTGCTCCAGTAGATCCAGTTGAAGAGGAAGCTCCTGCTCAGGGGAGCAAATGGAAGTTGAAGAGGAAGCTCCTGCTCAGGGGGAGCAGTCTATTGAAGAACCAGCACTTCAAGGAAAGGCAAAAGGATAGTTCACAGAAAACTCAGAAAGAGCCACAGGAAGTCAACCTGAACCCGGTTTTGGAATTATTGAAGGCTCAGGGAGAAATTTTGTCAGCAGTGCAGTCCAGTGTGCAAGGGATACTTGCTAGTCAAGCTTCGACCACCTCTGAGCTCTCTTCTGTCAGAAATGCAATGAAGTGGTTTAATAAAGAAATGTCTGATATGAAGTCGATGCTAGCAGTCTATCAAGTCAAGTGGAGTTTCTCCTGCAGCTACTCAGAGCAGACCAGCTGCTGTTCCTCGGCCAGCAGGGCCATCAGCTCAAGCATCAGGGCCACCAGGGCCATCTGTGCAAGCTTCAGGGTCATCAGGACCCTCTTCAGTTGTCAGAGAAGGTCAAAGCAAAGGGAAAGAGCCCATGACAGCTACAAAGGCCCCTGACACTTCTACCCTTGCAACTCCAACCCTCTCCTCACCTTCATCTCCTTCTACAGCCCCTCCTGCTCCACCAACTGTTAAACACCCTGTGCCTCGCACCCAACCATCTTCCTCTCTCATTTCATCTCAACCCTCCTTCTCTCCCACTCCTTCTCACACCTCAGCTCCATCATCATTCAATTCCAAACCTTCACCACCTTCTTCCTTCAATCCCAAACACCTGTTCTATCCTCCTACTCCTCCTTCCTCTGTCACTATCATTCCGGAAAAACCTTTACTACTTGGTGTCTTTGACACAAATCTGCCGGATGTTTTTGAGAAAAATATCCTTATCACCATTCTCTCCACTGCCACTCATATCCACAGGACTGATCCTCCCAGTCCTGCCAAGAAAAAGAGGAACACATCCTCTGTCAGCATCTCCTCCTCACCATTATTTCCTCCTCTTTGGTACTCTCTTACCCTTGAACCTCAGAGAAGATTCCTCTATAAGGAATATGTTCAAAAGTGCATCCTCTCCACCATCTATGGTATTCCTTTCATCAACCTATCTGAGCACTTGAACATTGTTCTTCCTCTTACCCAGCTGTCCCACCCTCAAAAATCCAAAATCTTTGAGGGCACTGAGTTCAAGACTGAAGATCAGTGGGCCAATGTCAAGGGTCACAAAGCTCTATACAGCAAATATTTGACTGCCAGGGCAGAATCTCTCACCCATCGAGCTCACCCACTCACTCTTTCTGAGTGGTTCATTATTCAGCATAAGAACTCTTGGGGACCCTTTATTTTGAAAGAGATTCGTATTGCCAAGAATTTTCAGCTGTACAGTGATTTTTGCTATTTGAACAAGCTGCCTGAAGTTCAGTTCTACCAATTTCATTCAGCCTTAGTGATGTTGAGATCAGAACGTCCAGTAAATCTCCCTTCTCAGTGGACTTTGCCAATCTCCAAGTTGACTCTCCAGTTCTTCTGCCAAAGCTACACTCTTTAGTGTTTGACTCCGATGCTGGATCCCATGCACTGGATATGTTTGCTAGGCAGATGGGCCGTTTGTCAGCCAAGTTGGGCAGATTACCCTCCTTCCTGCGGTTCATTTTCAGAGAATATCACTCTGGCCGCATCTCTTCCCAAACTTTGGCCCCACTCATTTCTGAATGTGAAAGGCTTACCCCCACCTTATGGGAAACTCTCTACAAGGAACCCCACCTTCAGTTGCAGGCCATCAACAGTTCCTTGGTTCGTCAAGCTAAGCCCATTCTCTCAGCCGAAGCCTTCATGGATCTCAACTCCATAAATCCAATTCAAGAAATCTATGTTCAGTGGGCAGCCAGGTATACAACTTTCTATGCTCTGAAGCAGGATCTGCTTGATCAAGATTCTCTATCCAATCTCTCTGGATAGATTTCTCCATCGTGCCAGCTTTGGAAAGAGCACTTACTTCAGATTCATCTTGGACCCCCATCAGTATGAAGTATTCCTGGAAAAGCAACGGCAACTTTACATTCAAAGGGCCATTCCATCCATGGGTCCTAATTTTTCAGTTGCTTCTGGAGTTTTCCAACAGATTTTTGAAGATCTTGAGATCAAGGCATGGGCTGTCATCTCACAGCATGCCTCTTTGTTGTCTCCTATGTACTATCTTCCTCCCACTTAATACAATGATTTCTCTCTTCTTTGTCTCATAGACTATCTTTTTGCTTATTGACAAAATGGGGGAGAAAACTAAAGTATTCTGAAAAACATGTTTGTGTTGTATGATGTTTAGTATTTTTGTCATCATCAAAAAGGGGGAGATTGATGACCAAACTGTCCCCATATATAAATTACTTCACTTATTTATATATATTAATTTTGATGATTAACAAAATAGTACTAATGAATTACTTGAGCTTTGAGGACAGGAAATAAAAGCAAAAGAAAGTTCAAAGACAATCAGGTAAGACTCTCAATTTACAAGTATTATGATCGATTTCCTTTCTGACCAAATTGCAAACAAATCGATACCATAACGATTGCTTTAGACTTCATAACGATTTGTTATCATAACGATTTCCCTTCTGGCTGAAAAGTCATGTTGTTTCAATCAAGTCGATGCCATAACGACTTCATAAGTCATCGTAACGATTCCTTTAGAACTCGTAACGACTTGCTTGTCATAACGACTTCATAAGTCATCGTAACGATTTCTTTAGAACTCGTAACGACTTGCTTGTCATAACGACTTATAGTCATCGTAACGATTCCTTTAGAACTCGTAACGACTTGCTTGTCATAACGATTCATAAGTCATCGTAACGATTTCTTTAGAACTCGTAACGACTTGCGTCATAACGATTCTATAAGTATTCGTAACGATTTCTTTAGAACTCGTAACGACTTGCTTGTCATAACGATTCTATAAGTCATCTAACGATTTCTTTAGAACTCGTAACGACTTGCTTGTCACAACGATTCTATAAGTATCGCAAACGATTTCTTTAGAACTCGTAACGACTTGTTGCCATAACGATTCTATAAGTATTCATAACGATTTCTTTAGAACTCGCAACGACTTGTTCGCCGTAACGATTCTATAAGTATTCATAACGATTTCTTTAGAACTCGCAACGACTTGCTCGCCGTAACGATTCCACAAGTTATCATAACGATTTCTTTAGAGCTCATAACGACTTGATAAGTGTTCACAACGATTTACATCGTATAACGATTTGTTAAGTGTTTCACAACGATTTCTCCTGTGTCATAACGACTTGGCCAATCTGACTTGTTCATAACGATTTCATAAGTCATATAGCCATCGATTTCATATCTTGATATCTTATTCATCTTAAAAGCGTTGACTAGTCAAAGTCCACGTAGACATCTCCCTGACGCTTTTGCATTTATGAGATCTGAACGTATCTCTGCATGCATGCAGACCATATCATCCCTTATCGTGCCTACTCTGAATACGTCTTTTATACTTAAGCTATTTTGCTTTACTATTCTCATGACTGTTGCTACTGACGTTGACTGACATCAGAGACAGCTTAGCTGTCTGCTATTTGAGATCGACATTTGTGCAGACCTCTGAACTAGCTTCATGGTACAACGTTAGACAAAATAGAAGCCAACGGATATTCTGAAGATCTCATCTCTTTGCGTGCTCAAGTGATCAAAAGACTGTTGACTGGAAGCTTCCAAGACTCCAGATATCATTCAGTCTAACGACTACTCAAAAGAGAGACAACGGACACTTCAACGTCTACATTTCAAATTGAAGATATAAATCCAAGTCAGATGAACAGAAGACCCAACAACGTTGAGGAAAAACATTCAAATTCTTCTGAAGAAAGTTTTAGAGCAAAAACTTCATTCCTCTTAGCTTTGCTCCTTTGCTCTCTACTAGCTTGTGAAAGATCATTTGAAGAGCTTGTGTAGTTCTGAGAGTGAGCTTAGATTTAGATTCTTTGCTCTCAGTGCTAGGTCCTTCAGATCATCGCTTGTTGCAGTTTGATCTAGGGGCTTGTCTTACAAACCTCTCTTTGTGTTGTTCCCTTCTGGTGTGAAGGAAGACCTGGTGGTATCCAGGGTGTTGTTCCCTTCTGGTGTGAAGGAAGACCTGGTGGTATCCAGGGTGTTGTTCCCTTCTGGTGTGAAGGAAGACCTGGTGGTATCCAGGGTGTTGTTCCCTTCGGTGTGAAGGAAGACCAGCTAAGCTGGGTGTTGTTGTGTCCTTAAGGGGGACTGTACCCTTGATTAGTGAAATCCTGAGGTATTGCTCAGGGACTGGACGTAGGTCTCCTGTGGAAAGGAGTTCCGAACCAGGATAAAATCCTTCTGTCTTGTGGTTGTATTTTGTGTGATTGCTATCTCATTTCCTCTAACTCTAACCTTCATTTGAGTTGTTGTGTAATCTTTTAGTGAACAGGTATTCATCAAAGATCAATTTTTAATAACCCATTCACCCCCCCCCCTCTGGGCTAGCTAGCTGGGCAACAAGTTTATCAGACAAGTCCTTCGACAAAGACAGATCCAACGATGTGAGAGTAAAGTCCATGCATCCAAGGCAACTTCGAAGGTCCAGTCAGTCAACAACCCCCGTTGTTTTGATGGTGAAGATTATCCGTATCAGAATACAAAAGACTTTTGACTGGAATCTTCCAAGACTCCAGATATCATTCCAGTCTAACGACACTCAAAGAGGACCACGGACACTTCAACGTCTACATTCAACTTGTAAGATATAAATCCAAGTCATGAACAGAAGACCCAACCGTTGAGGGAAAACATTCAAATTCTTCTGAAGACAGTTTTAAGACAGAAAACTTCATTCCTCTTACTTTAGCTCCTTTGCTCTCCACTAGCTTGTGACGATCATTTTAAGAGGCTTGTGTAGTTCTGAGAGTGAGCTTAGATTTAGATTCTTTGCTCTCAGTGCTAGGTCCTTCAGATCATTGCTTGTTGCAGTTTGATCTAGGGGCTTGTCTTACAAACCTCTCTTTGTGTTGTTCCCTTTGGTGTGAAGGAAGACCTGGTGGTATCCAGGGTGTTGTTCCCTTCTGGTGTGAAGGAAGACCTGGTGATATCCAGGGTGTTGTTCCCTTCTGGTGTGAAGGAAGACCTGGTGGTATCCAGGGTGTTGTTCCCTTCGGGTGTGAAGGAAGACCAGCTAAGCTGGGTGTTGTTGTGTCCTTAAGGGAGACTGTACCCTTGATTAGTAAAATCCTGAGGTATTGCTCAGGGACTGGACGTAGGTCTCCTGTGGAAAGGAGTTCCGAACCAGGATAAAAATCCTTCTGTCTTGTGGTTGTATTTTGTGTGATTGCTATCTCATTTCCTCTAACTCTAACCTTCATTTGAGTTGTTGTGTAATCTTTTAGTGAACATGTATTCATCAAAGATCAATTTTTAATAACCCATTCACCCCCCCCCCCCTCTGGGCTAGCTAGCTGGGCAACAGGTCTGGGTGAGACCTAGTGGTGACAGCGGATGTCGTTTTCACGTGTTGAGGGTCCCTCCGCGTGCGTTGCTGTCCCTGTTGGACCGCGAGGAAGGTCTGGGTGAGACGTAGCGGTGACAGTGGACGTTGTTCCGGTGTTGCGGATTCTCTGCGAGCGCGATGTTGCTCTGGTTCTCGTCACTCGCATGGCATCTCGGTTGGGCTGGTGACCGGTGCTAGCTGCTGCTAGTAGCGTGAGGCCGTTCCCCTTGAGACTCTTGGTTGGTTCTCAGGTGTTTCTCGTATGGTTGTCAGCAACTGTGCACTCTGTCAGGTTTTTCTAGCGACAGAGTGAGTTGCTGACCGGTGTTTTTCGTGTTGCTGCTGGCAACTGCGTTCTCTGTCGGGCCTTTCCGGTGACAAAGTGGGTTACTGATTGGTTGGTCCCAACAGCAGGGTCTATTGGTGGCTGCAGCCGTGTAGTTTTCGGCTGGCGTTTTCCACTGTTTGGGCCAGATTTGGCGTCACTCGGCACCGGTGGGATTGTCGTTCCATTTGGGCACCCCATGTGCGGCTGGAGTGAGCCATTGGTTTCTCGGCTTGGTGCTCCTAGAGTGTTGGGCATGTTGTGAGCTGTTGGTTTTTCGATCTGTGCTTTCCGTGTGCTTGAACCCGTTTGTGTGAGCCGTTGGTTTTTTCGGCTTCGTGAGTTCCGCGCGTGTTTGGTGTGCGATTGTTGCCACGAGGAAGTCGTGTTGAGACTTAGTGGCTTATTCGCATTGGTCTTGCGTTTGCTCCCTGTGTTCCTTTCGTGCCTCGAGATCTCTTGGGCTTGTCCTAATTTCGAGGACGAAATTATTTTAAGGGGGGTGAATGTAAGACCTGGTTTCCCGGCTTCCGTCCGGTGTCGTGGGATGACTGGCCTGACGGCGTCCAGGCTGGGTGATGCATTGGTGTCACGTCGGGGTGCCCGACGCGATAGTCCATCCATGTCGCGGTGAGCTTGTGGGTCACGTGTTGGTCCACCCCCCTGTTTCTCCGTCACGTCTTGCTGTCCGCGCCCAGTCAACGTGCCGGGACAGTGTTTTGTCGTTGCACTGTCCGGTCCGTCTGACGCCTGTCAGAGGGGCAGGCGTGTCAGTACGGCTTGTCGCGGCGCCCTTGGGGGGCGCATTCTGGTCGCGGTCTGTTGACCCGTCGCGTTAAGGTTCGTAACGCGACGGGGCGGCCATCCGTTCTGGGTGCTGGGGGCTTAAGGCCCAGGCCGGCTACCCCTTCCCGCTCTCTCTCCTCTTCTTCCCTTTTCCCTCTTCTCCGGTGGTGGGGAGGCTCCCCTCCGGCGATCGGGGCGTGGTGGTGCCGGCGGGCTCGTGGCGGCATCGTGGTGCGTGCGTGGAGCGAGGAGGAGGTGGCCAACCGACGTGAAGGGCCCCTCGTGGGTTCGTTCTTCATGAAATGTAGGGATTTCTTGTGCCCTTCGCAATCCGGGTGGATCGGGAGTCCTCGGGGTTTTGTAGTTAGCTTTTACAGCTTTCCCCCATGCTCCCTCCCGTATGTGCATGTTTGTATGGTTTGTGGGTGGCCCGGATTGAGGATCCCGTTGGTCTGCCTCCCTGCTGGTGTCGCGACGGCTCAGAGCGCCGCGACATCCGAGGAGGCGTCGGCCCGCTCGGGCACGACCTTATCGCGATGCGGTTGGCGGTCGCGATAAGACTGTCACGCCGCACTTCCCGATCGCGACAGGGTTGCTGTCGTGACACCTTGCCCAGTCGTAACAAGGGCTGTCGCGGTGCCCTTCCCCGTCGTGGTGGTGTCGCGACGGCCTTGGGGGTCGCTACAGTACCTGTGTTGCCTCGGGTGCTTCCATGGGCCCGGTTGTGTGTCGGTGTGTGCCCCAGGGCAGGCCTTGCCCTTAGGACCTTCTGGAAGGGAACACTGCAGGTTGCCCCTCCCGGCGTTCAGCGACCGAAGGTACACCTTCGTGGCCGTGGTCCTGGCAGTGATGCCAGGATGGCGCGTCTGTCTAATAATCGATGATGGGTGGTCATCGATTATAGCAGAGCGACGGGTTTCCATGCTATCTGGTAGTGTTCCGATCTCTGGCTTTTCCGTGCGTGGTTGGTTGGCCGACAACCCTGTTGAGGGTTTGTGCGTGCTTCTCGCCTGCTAGGCTTGTCATGGTTACAAGCCCGCGTTTCGGCATGGTTTTGTTGTGCTGCCCCGCCTGTTCGCTCGGTGCTGGCACTTGAGGGCTTGTCCCGTTTAGAGGTTGTCTCCATTTCCTGGGACCCCCATCCTCGGGAGCCCGTTGAGGGAGGTATCTGGGCTACGAGTGTGCTCGAGTTGGCAGCCCACGTGAGCGGACTCTAGAGCTGAGGGAAAACGAGGTTTGGACAGCAGCGCTGAGTCATTTGTAGAGCTCTCTTGTCTTGGTCGGGATGTCGAGGGGTTCGGAGTTATTTCCTGGCGTGACCAGACAGTCCCTTGTCTCACTGCCTCTCTCTGCGTTGGTTCCAGAGCCACGTAGTGGTGTCAGGCGTGAGGCCGCAGCTTGGCCAGGCTGCGGTGTTGTGTGTTTCTGTGCGGCTCTGTCTCGCCCTTCCGCGGGGGTGGAGGCAGGAGCTAGGCTAGCGAGCAGAGCGTGCGGACTACGGGTCCCCCTCTTGGCTGCTAGCGGCGGTGGCATGGTTGCTGTTGTTGTGACGGCATTTTCCTCACGACGTTTCCGAGTGTTCCTCGTTGCCCTAGCTTGCACGGCGGTTTTAGCCTGGCTGTGCTTAGCTCCCGTGGGTGTCGTTGATCTGGCCTTGGGCAGACCCGTGCTTCTGGTGGTTTCTCTCTTCGGTGTTCTCTCGATTCCGTGTCCCTTCTTGGGTGCCAGCCCGTGATGGCACCGGCATGTGTAGCTTCCCGTCCTGGCGGTGTGTCCGGGGTCCGGGGTGGTTCTGCTTATGGGCCCTCGACCTTGTAGAGGTCTGAGGTGGCCGTGCTTGTGGTGAGACGTCGTTCTCACTTGGTTGTTCCGTGGTCTCGGTAGTGTGCTGAGCACTGCTTCTGCTTTGTGCCCGACTCTGTTGGTTTCTGCGGGAGTCGTGTGTGTGCCACGACCTGGTTGTGTGGTCGTGGCGTTGTACTGTTCTCTTCCACTTCTTAGTAGTACCATGTTGTAGGTGTTCCTCGCTTTACAGCTTTCTAGTGTAGTTTCCTGTTTTTTGGAGTTCCTGCTGCTCTGGCCGGTGAGGGACTGGTAATCCCTACTGGGCCTTGTTCGCGAGGCTCACCCCCCCCCCCCCTACTTCCTTCAGCTAGGGGCTCGTCGTCGCGGGAGCTCGGTGTCGAACGAGTTGCGGAGCGGCTGTGGCGCCGTGTTGTTGTCAGCAGAGTAGTGAGAGCGAGCGTTGTGAGCTCTTGTAGCCAAGTGAGCTGAGAGCTATGTTTTGCAAGTCCTC
>JACBKR010004551.1:0-23468 GCA_014218235.1 Colocasia esculenta | reverse complement strand
AGTGCGGACACGTGGCACACCAGCCACAGAAGATCACCGGAACGCGACACGGGGGCCGTCGCCTTCTCAACCAGAAGGTGACACGGTACACGTCGCGTTCAGAACGCGACACCTCGATCCGTCGCGATCCCAAGATCAACAACAACAACCAAAACTCGGAATGTTACAATATTCTTATCTAAAATCAAATAATACAAATGTATCATTATGAGACCTATTTACAAAGTAATTTAGTATAAATATGCCATCATGATGGTATTTGTACTATTTGATTTTAGACAAGGATATGTCTGCTAATACATTTCAAAGAATTTTTTCCAAATTCATCTATTGTAAAAATCTCTAAAATTTACTTCAATTTTAATACAATTTGATCTTACAATAAATACTCTCACACATCAATTGTGTAATGTGTCCTAATTTTTTTTTCCTTCTAATATGTAAACGATATATACTTGATTGGTAAAAGGGGTATTGGAGTTCACAGTGAGCACGATTCATAAACGTCATTTGACGGAGAATCCGAAAACTAGAGGATTCGAATGCCTCCTACATATGATCTCCTCTAATTAACTAGAGAACTGGCCACCGATCACTCTCGTAATTTTAACTATATCTTACCCTTTAGATTATCTTATGCATGGATTTGTTTTTCTTAATTTTACGTTCCCAGAGAACAAATTGAAATGGGAATCCTACAGTGAACCTTAAGAAATTCCTATGTTCTTGTGCGACTGCTCCTTTCTATATCTCTTTTTGATTTTCTCATCGTTTCTTGATTTTGAGAATTTTAAGAGAGGATTAAGTTCCCTAACATAAGGTAAAAGAGAAATGAGATTAAGGTTGACGGCCCATGCTCAGCTCCCTCTTAACTATATAATATATATATATATAATATATATATATATATATAATATATATTTCATCAAAGAGGTCCTCAGGGTCTCAAACTAGGAGAATCCCTCTCCTAAAGGGAGAGGATGTTCTCACTCCACCAGTGAGGACGACTTGGGCCTAAACAATATAATAGAAAATTGAGTACATGATACAATGGGCATACCCCTTAAACACATTCTAAGATGCATGAGACCCGACTTATCAATAACCATCTGCCCTTTACAAACATGAGGTAAACTGTCCGCCCCCCAAAACATCATTACATTGCTTTGTAATGGCAACATTCGCCAGGGAGTCTGCAAGTTGATTTGTTTCCCGATAGATGTGAGATATATATATATATATGAGTAATGCTGTGGTAGGCGGTGCGGCCCTACCGTACCGCAGCCCACACTGTCGGATTGAGATCCGACGGTGCATATTAAAAAAAAAAAACGGGACCTGCTGTTTCGCGCGCCTACGGCGGGCGAAATGCAGGTCCCATTTGGGGACCGTCGGATTTTATGCTACAGTGCGGTGGGGGCATACAAAACCCCCCCGCCGCACTGCAGCATTTCTGTATATATATATATATATATATATATATATATATAGTGATGGGGTGCGGCGGTGCGGCCCCGCGCGCACCCCATCGGGCGTCCAGCGGCATCCTGCATTGCGCACGTCACAGGCGTGCGCAACGCCTATTTTTTTTTTTAATTTTGGGCGCCGTTGGATGCCCATCCAGCGGCGCCCGATATGAGTAGTGATGGGGTGCGGCGGTGCGGCCCCGCCGCACCCCATCGGCGCCGCTAGATGGGCATCACTACTCTATATATATATATATATATAATATATATATATAGTGATGGGGTGCGGCGGTGCGGCCCCGCCGCACCCCATCGGGCGTCCAGCGGCATCCTGCATTGCGCACGTCACAGGCGTGCGCAACGCCTATTTTTTTTTTTAATTTTGGGCGCCGTTGGATGCCATCCAGCGGCGCCCGATATGAGTAGTGATGGGGTGCGGCGGTGCGGCCCCGCCGCACCCCATCGGGCGCCGCTAGATGGGCATCACTACTCTATATATATATATATATTATATATATATATATATAAAGAGTAATTAACTTAGGGTCTATTTAGTTGTATGTAAAATAATTTACTAGGGAGATAATTTTTCATGGAATAACTTTTACATAAAAATGATAACGTATTATCTATTTAGTTGTCAGATAAATATTTTCATTAGCTATTTATGTAAATAGTGAAAAAACTTGAAATGTCAATAGTATTAAATGCAAGATTATTATAAAATTGTATGGAGGGGTATGGGATCTTATGATCCACTCAAATGAGAGAGAGTCATGTACTCTTTATGTACTAACACTATTCATAAAAAAAAATATTTATTTTTTATTTTCAATATTTTTTAAAAATAAAAAAATTAGATAACTAATGAAAAACAAATAACTTTGACAAAGACAATTTAAAGTAGGAGAAATAAAATAAAAACACATTTGAATGAATACTATTATATGATATTTTAATAAAAAATAAAAAATAATTAACTAATAAAAAATAATTAAATTTGACAAAAACTACTTAAATGAGTGGAAAGAAAATAAAATTGTAACTTAAATGAATAGTGTCTAAAAAGTATCACCGTAGAAACTGTAGAATGCGCAGTATTGGAAAATGGCGTCCGCGGATGTCAAATCTGAGATTTCTAATATAGTTTTTTATATTTTATTTTTCAAAAAATACCAAACAATCTAAAAAAAAGATTTTTCTCAATAAAAATTTTCTAATAAAATTTTACATTAAAACAAACGGACCCTTAGGGTGCGTTTGTTTGGACGTAAAACTTCATTTGGAATGAAAGAACATAACTCACATTGAATGAATGAATTACACACGAGAGAGAAACATGGTTGCAAACATGCAATCTATTTTTAGAATTTTTTGATATTTATTTCTTTTTTATTATTTTTAAATGCATTTTCTCATTTTGGTATTTAGGATTATTAATTCCATTTATTTAAACATTTTCGTTATTTATTTATTTACATTATGATTATGTGAATTAAATTAACATTTATTTATTTATTTATTTGATTTAAAAAGTGTTTAACTTAAGGTGGATTAAATTGATGTGAAAATAATTTGTTTGTTGATTTTATGTTATTGAAAATTAAATAATAATGTTTGAAAAATATTTCGTTAACGTTTGTCGAAAATTTAGTTGATTTTGGCTAAGAAATTAAGTAGTGCAGTGTTTTAAATAAACGTGACACTACGTGAAATAATTCGTATAACGTATGATTAAATAATTAAAAATAGCCCAATAGGCCCATTAAATCACACATGAAAATTTGTCAAATGTCGGTCCAATAAGCACACAATATCTCAATTGATTGTATGGGAATACAAGTTTGGCCCATAAGCAGTCCAAGCCCAGTAAGAAAATTGGCCCAATAAGGTAAGCCCAATAGACCTTTTTTATAAACTTGAGAGAAATAAATCGTACCTTGCACGATGATCTTTAGGGCTGCCTTGCAGACCCTTTTTCTGAACTGCCTTAAAGTCCTTTTTCCCCGAAGCCTTGCTCGGGTTTCTAGCTCAGAAAATTTCTCCTCCTCCCTGGGGCGCCCCACTCTCCTTATATAGTGGTTGGAGGAGTGGCAATAACAGGAAAGTTTGAGCACCTCCCCAGAGGTCTGCTCATCTTTTTAAGGGGTTTTGTGTAATTTTCGGTTAATGCATTTGCATTTTAGTCCCTGCCTTTCTTCTTCATTCTGTTTTTCCTTTCCTTTTGCTGTTGGGCCCCTTCCCGATCTGGTCTGTGCGAAACAGGGCAGGGAGGAGGGGAGAGGCACGCGGCCTCCCTCCTCCTCCTCCCTTCCCGACGGCGACGCAGCAAGGGAGGCGCGACATCAGGGCTTCAAGGAAACGGCAGCAGCGACACGGCCAAGCAGCACACGGCGGCAGGGGTTCAAGCAGCAGCGGCGCGGGCGAGCAGCAAGGGGCAGGCGGTGGCTGGAGCAGCGGCGGCGAGGCAGGGCGGCGGCAGCTAGAGCAGTAGCGGCGAGGTCGAGCAGGGGTGATCGGCGGCGCCGGAGGCGCGGGCTGGTAGCAGCAGCGGCGGCGGTCACCCCTGCCAACAGCAGGGGTGGTTGCTGGGCCTTGCTCCCCCCCCTTCGCCTCTTCTCCCTCCTCCTGCTGTGGGGGAACCAGGAGAGAGGGCCAAGGTGCGGTCCCTCTTCTCTCCTGCATATTTTTTTTGGTCTATTTGTTTTGTTTATCCCCTCTTTTTCGTTTCTTCCTCGTGGGAAGCCAGACAAAAATCTGGCGCAACACACCCCTTGTCAGTCGATACAAACTTCTCCACCTTTCTTGCCTCCGACTCCGTCCCCTCCGCTGCGATCTGGTGCGCAGGCTTCTCCTCCACTTCCGCCTTGCCGAGGTTCCCAGCAGAGCAAGCAGCCCTCTCGCTTCCGCAGCTTCTCTCTCCGAGTCCCCGTGATCGTCGAAGATGGTGAGATCTTTGCTTCAATTCCTCGTCCTTCTCTATGTTGCTTGCTGTCTTCGTTCCCCGATTCAAATTCGCCTCTCTCTCTCTCTCTCCTGTTTTCTTGTATGATTCATTTCGATTTTCCATCTGTAATCCAGACATGATGCTGATAGTTTGGATCTTTGATCGGTATTTGTCCAACTGACGAATCAGTGATCTGGACCTCACCTTCTGGGAGTGCGCGTGTGGAGAGATGTGGACTTGCCAAAGATGAGGATGGGAGAAAAACTGAAACCCTAATGCTGGATCTTTGGAGCAAATGTTCTGAGATGCTGATGAATTTATCATTATCAGCTTAACTGTGGAACGGAAGCCACAGAAGATTGTACATTGATCAGTCCAACTAACAAAATCCCATCTGTTTTCCCTTCACTTTGAGAGTCAACTGAAGATTCTCTTCTCTGATCTACCGCTGCAATTCTAGTCATAATACCAGATGAAAGAAAGAGGGGAGAAACGTTCCCACTGACATGTCTAGAAGTGTGCATGTTTTTGCAAGCTGAGAGATTGTAGAGATTCATTCTAGAAATCTATCCATGCGCCAGATAAACTTACATCATGGAATGAATGATCAATGATTGAGGACCAGCAAAGGCAACGCTAGGAAACTGTAATCATATGTTCGGATCTCCTGAATAAATGTTATATGGGATCACATGTAGGGATGTCGAATTTTGGTAGAAGGGTGATTTATATCAAAGTTTTACTGAAGCTTCCATCTGCATTTGTGTTTTTTTTTTCTTGGTTAAATTGAGAATTGACTCCAGATGAAACTTCAAGAGCAACCTAAAAATTATTATGATTAATTCAAACATTCAGGACAAGAAGCCATAAGAACATGCCCATGGGAAGAAAGGCGATCAGTGGAAAACTAGTAACATTGTCTAGACACCAGAAGGTGACACAACAAATCTGAGTGAAGGTAATTGTCTCTATTCAACACAGAAGTGCATCTATTTATGTTGGATGTGGAGGCTAGACATAAGAAATAAGAGCCTGAGCTCCATCACAACTGAAAATAATCGAACTATCTGTGAGCTGGTTAAACTGTCTACAAATGTGAACCATGCCAGGCTAAAGAACTGATGCAAATATTGATTTAGTGCCCAAACTACATAATCTGCATGGAATCTTAGTATCCCTGCGAAGTAAAGCAAGGTGAGCCATGGAATCAAGCTACTAAAATGAAACTTGAAGCTACAATCCACACAATATGGACTGCTAAAAGTGGATAGATTACATTGGGAATGGGTAAGCTATACCCAAAATGTACTTGCATAATTGCAAAGCACTCTGCTACTTTTGCACAAGCCAGGAATTCCTCATGAGATCCCCAGCCCATGTTGAGCTTTATGTACATGACTGTGGTAAGTGCCGTGAAATGAGAACAAAGGATGGCATGGGTATAGATGGAATATGTTGGGAGGTTTCAGAACAGTGAAATCAGAAGTCCAATCTGGTTTACATTTCATGAATTAACCGAACAGCTTTAGGGTGCGTTGTTTGGACGTAAAACTTCATTTGGAAAAAGTTTTCCAAGGAAAACTTTATTTTTAAGTCCTTTGAAATCCTGTAAAACTAAAATCTGTAAAAGATCATCCCCAAAAACCCAGATTTTGGCATCCACCGTGTTTAGGCGGATGCCATTTTCTGGGTACGGTACATGTGCACATGTACAGTGATGTTTGTTGACACTATTCATGTAAGTTACATTTTTATTTTTTTTTCACTCATTTAAGTAGTTTTTATTAAGTTTAATTATTTTTTATTAGTTAGTTTAATTTATATTTTTTTATTAAAATATCTATAGAATACTATTCATTCAAATTGTGTTTTTATTTTATTTCTCCTATTTTAAATTGTCTTTGTCAAAGTTACATGTTTTTCATTAGTTATCTAAAGTTTTTAATTTTTTAAAAATATTAAAAATAAAAAATAAAATAAAATAAAAAAATTGATGAATAGTATTAGTACACAAGAAGTATATGACTCTCCCTTATTTGTGTGGATCATAAAATCTCATACCCCTCCATACAACTTTATATTTACCTAACAACCAAATGGATAATTGTGATTTTCATGTCCACTCAAATTAATGAGCACCTAAAATTGCGTCCACCTTAAGAGAGCAGGTAGAAGCCCTAGTGCCGACGCACAAGTGAGTATCACTCATTTCTCATATTCTATCTTCTATAAATAGCTCCGGCATCAGGTATACTAGTGCTCACATAATTATATATACCGTTAGCTGAACGATTGCACGTACCTATAAGTTTAGGTGATTAAACCTGTGAAAGCAAGCGGATAAAGCAATACAAAAAATATCAGCGCAGAAATAAAAAAGTCATATCTTTTTAATTTGGATTGGCTTGAAAAAGGATAATACATTTTTTTAATTAAGGAATGGGATAGAATGTCTTATCCATTTTAATTTCTGGATACCATTCAAGAATTGGCAGCAATTATATACCCTATAGGTTTTTTTTTTAATCAAAAGGACTGATTTTGGCCGTTTTATTGATAATAGAAACTATTTAGGCGGCTAGAAGCCATATATAATTCTATGGCAGATCTCATGCATCAAGAATTAATTCAAAAGAGTAAAAATAATTACTGATCTATGTAAACGCTCGAGAGGATTCGACACCCATAGGTCCTCTAAATGTCCGAATCTCGGACCGCCACCACGGATCTGAAGATCTAGAAGGATTAGAATTTAGTTCAGTGAGATAAGTAATGAATTTAAATAACCATAACAAAAAAAGTGCATGCATTAAATAAGAATATTATGTACAACATGTTTCAAAATAAAGTACAGGTACATAAAAAAAAGTGCAGTCCTTAAGGGACATATCTCGAGGACTTGCAAAAAGATAACTCTCAACTCACACCAGTACAAGAGCTCTCACGCTCACACACCCACACTCCTGGCAACGCACGGCATAACAAACCACCACCTCAACCGTCCGACACCGAACTCCTGCGACAGTGAGCCCCTGCCTGAAGAAAGTAGGGGGGTGAGCCTCGCGAACAACACCCAGTAGGGATATTGGTCCCTTACTAGCCAGAGCAGCAAGAACTCCAAGAAAGCGGAAGCAACTGCACTAGAAAGCAGTAACTAAGGAAACAACTAAGCTAGCAACTACAAAAAGTAGGAACAGACTAACGCCACGACTACAAACCGGGTCGGGCTACTCACGACTCTCACAGAACCAGCGGAGTCGAACACGATGCGGAAGCAACCCTTGGCACACACACGCCGAGACAAAGATCTCATCGAGCACCGGAGCAACCACGTGAGAACAGAGTCTCACGATACAAGCACAGCCATCCCAAACCTCCACGAGGTCAGGAAGTCATGCAGACAGATGCAACTACGAATGATATTGATCACAAGTTACGAAATTGAAGTCGGGGCCTCCACAAGGCACACCGAGAGAACACCAAGATAGAAACCACCGAAGTGTACCTACGTCGGGGAATACTCCACACCAACCCTTGGTACAAGGACCAGAGATGGGGCACACACGCTCCAGCCCACGGAAACCCTGATTAGGGGAGGCCACTCAACGCAACACTATGGTAACCTAGAGCACCATACCTATCGCCAAACTAACAGTGCCAATGGGGCAAGAATCGATTTGGCTACAAAGTCGTGTCTTGCCAAGACAATAGATCCACAGACAAAGAACACCGTAAGGAAAAGTTGACACAACAACAACAAGCACGCCATCGCCTCTGATAGTCAGGAGCATCCACAGGCTGCTCGTCGGTCGCCAGCCAGCTCCTGCCTACAACCTCTCTAGAAGAGTGAGGCCAGTGAGCCACAATAAGAGCACATAACCACAACAAGAACAACTGCAAGCCTGACCAAGCTATGACCCCACGCTTGACCACTCTACGCGGCTCAAGAACCAACGCAGAGTGAGACAATGAGAAACTAGACTGACTGTACCACGCTGGAAGAACAACCCAATACCACCTCGGCGACCTGTCCCAGCCAAGAGAGCTCTGCAAACGACTCTACGTCTCTGTCCCCCCCCGTTTTCCCCTCAGTACCAAAGTCTAACACTCGAGCATGCCCATTGCCTGAAGAACTCCCTCAACCAGCGCGCGGGAATTGGGGGTCCCAAGTAACGATAACAGCATCTGAACAGGACAAGCCCTCAAGTGCCAAGCACCGGGCGACAAAGAACAGCGGGGCAACCAACAACAACAAGCAGCACGGCTAGCTCATAACCAAGACAAGCCCGTAGGCACAGGGCACGCATGGGTAGGGCTATTCACGGTCCGGTTTGGTCCGGTTTAGCCTAATTTTTGGGCCAACCAAAAAACTGATTTTATTGGTGAACCGGACTTAACCGAACCAGTTTAGTTCAGTTCAAACCAAAAAAAAAAACATGTGTTAAAGGGGTAATCATGAGTTTCGAACTCAATACCTCCCATTGGGAGAGAAGGACCGTGTCAACTGGGCCACAGTTTCCTTTGTGATATTATCTATTATTAAATATATATTCGATTTCACAACATAAAACTGAACTGAACCACGAGGACCTTCAACTCGAACTGAACCGGTCGGTTCGGTTCTTCAGGTTCAACCATATTTTGAACACCCCTACGCACGACACAACTCCCAGAACTCTCAGGAGGATCGACGGCCAACACAGGCACACACACCTCAGCCAGGAACTTAGCAGAAAGAATGGGACCGAAGGTGCGTCACCTTCAGAAGAAGGCGACAACGAACCTGCCGCAACTAGGTCTTGACCACACGGGTGTCACCTTTTGATGATAACGCGATGTATCGATCCATTGCGTTCAGCATCAAAAGGCTAAATCCCAGGCAGCCCTGTAGCTAGTTGCAACCAGAGCTAAAAGGCTGAATCTCAGGCAGCCCTGTAGCTAGTCGCAACTAGAGCCAAAGGCAACACAAACACCGTCACAACTTGAAATAGAATGCAACACAGAACCGGTCATGACTAGGAAGGTGACAAACAGGGTGTCGGCTTCAAATGATGAACGCGATGTATCGACCCATCGCATTCTTCATCTTAAGATAGAGCCCTTGGGGGAAGAACCACCCCAAGGCCCACACCCAAGGGAACCACAGAAACCAACCACCGATTGAAAGAATAGCCCCGTGCCAAGTTGGGGAGACCCCTCTCCAACCAACAAGGGCATGAGCCACTCCTACCAAACTCGAAAATAGAGAAACAGAATGATAAAAGGGAATACGACGGCCAACCTATCGCCACCAAAACGTGATAGGTTCGTCGTCACCATCTTCTAATTCACGACAGCTAACCTGTTGCGACATTAGACAGAAGCTTGAACCTAGGATGGGGACCATCCATGGGTTCTGAAGGTACAAAATGACCACAAAAGATGGGAGAAAGGAAAGCACACACCATGCACAATGGAAAAAGGCTCAAAGGCACCAATATCACCTCTCCTTTCCCACAAACCACATGGAACTAAGCTACACAAGAGGGAGCACCACTAGAAAGCATCCACCTGTGCAAACCCACCAAAAAACCCACGAGTATAGGAAGGATCACTCGAAACAAAGCTCCATCCCCTTAATATAGGAAGAGAGCAAGAGATCCTCACTTGAAATTGAAGAGCCAGACCTATTGGGGCACTTCACATCGGAATGACCGTCTCCTCCTCGCTCCATGCAGCTCCAATGCACCGCCATGAGCACGCCGACACCTCCACCATGCCCAAAGCACCTGAGAAGGAGGGAGGGAGCTCCCCCACCACGGAGAGGAGGAGAAAGAAGGAGAAAGGGGTGCAAGTTAGTCTTAAGGCTTCAGAACCGAGGTCGCGATAAGAGGAGCCTCACGTTCTTAACAGAATGGAATAGACACCTTGTCTCATTCTAAAAAGTTTTGATAGGCAGACAGTCTCCAGACCATGTGTCACGCTTGCATGTGCCTTAGATGAATGCCACACCTGGCGCGTCGCCTTCACACACATGCATGCGAACACGTGGCACACCAGCCACAAAAAAGGAGATTGTGACACATAGGTTGTCACCTTCATAAACCAGAAGGCGACGCAAGCCACGTCGCATTCAAGAACGCGACGCCTCGACCTGTCGCGACCCCAACGACAACACCAAGGCAACCAGAACCCGGGATGTTACAATTCGTATGTTCTATCCCAAGAATAAGTACTTTGGAGAATAGCTCAAGGACGAAGCCCTGGATGTCGGGAGCAACGTTCAATATCATCATTTTATATTTCTTAACCTATAACGACCAAGAATCCGATACCGGAACCCTCTAAGTACTCGGCCCTTGGACCACCACCTATGAGTCCGTAGACTCGGAAGAGTTAGAAAAGACCTGGAGAAGTGAGCAAAGAAGACAAATAAATGCAACCCTATAGTACACAGCATAAGTCCACATTCCAAGTACATGTCTATCTGTCTATCTCAAGTACAAGTACAATAAACAAAAGGGATCAGAAAACCCTTAAGGGGCATACCCCGAGGGTGAAGACTACTCAAAATGGGGAAACAACTGTTGAATGTGACAACTCGGAACTAACCCTCTGTCGGGGGAAGTCATACCGGTGTTACGAACTCACACCTATGAAAGGGAAGGAGTGAGCTTCACGAGAGAAGCCTAGTAAGGAAACCAACCCTCACCAGTTCAAATAGCATAAAAAAAAAGGAACAATGCAACTAACTAGGCAGGTGAACAACAAGGCAATAAAGTGACTAACTGAGCAAGCGAAAATGTGGCGATAAATTAACTAAACAAAACTATCACTAAGCATGTATAGTAACAGAGTAGCAACTATGCAAGTACTGAAATAAATAAATGGAAAGTACACAAGTCCACAAGTACCGCCAACATTGCACAACAATGCACAGTCCCAACTCGGTAAAAGCACTCGGTGAACTCTACCAGGCTGCACACTCAGACAGAAAACACTCATCTAATAAGAACACTAGCCACGACCAACCTCTACTAGTCGGTAGTCAGGTGTGCCCACTGGCGTCTTACCGTTGACCATAAGTCCAGGTCTCCCCTTCTGTCGGAAGTGAGATGCGTGGACGAAAACACATTCACAGCCGTAGTTTGGCGGACTACGGTCCCACATCTGTCCTCCCGATGCAACTCTGAAACCATGTAAGGCGAGGCAGTGGGAACAGACTAGTTGGCCCGCACCGCGACACTCACAAACTCCGCAAGACCCAGACCAACTAAGAGAGCTCTGCAAATGACTCGACGCCGCTGTCCAACACCATTTTCCCCTTTGTTCGGAGAAACGCTCGATGGATGCACTCGTGGCTCAGAGACCACCCTCAATGGGCCCACGAGGACAGGAGTCCCTGGAAATGGTAACAACCCCAAAAGCGCACTGTGCACTGGGACAAGCCCTCAAGTACTAAGCACTGGGCGAAGACTAGTAAGACGTAGTGCTAGGGAATCAGCACGAGTACGGTACGAAAAATCAATGCGGAAGTGGACCCACTAAAGGGCACAACAACTGGCCAACTCGGAACGCCCACACGGCATGAGTAGAGAATCGGTCGACCCTTGGAACACCCCCGACGGGTGCCGAAAACCCTGCACGACTCCCCCGGTTGACCAGCCAACAGGCTCCGCCAACCCGGTCGAAGCCGACTTGGGTGGGCCCGACCACCAAGGGGCCCGACGAAACGGCCACCAACCCCGGGCCGGCCAATGGCATAGTCGAAACGATGACACACAAAAAATGGTGCGAAAACGGCCCAAAACAGAGTTCAGATGGGCCAAATAAGGCCTACTGGCTCAATGCGCCGAGAAACAGCCCTGGCCAGCGCCTCGACATAATGCACCACCTAGCTAGATCCCTGGCGGATTGGGCGTGTTGCACTGAGGGGGTCTTCTCCTTCCCCTCAATGCCTCCTCTACGTTGTGTAGGGAGCTGAGGAAGGAAAGGGGGGGAGGGGTACAGCCAGGCGGCTGCTGCTGGCACCAGCAGCGGGAGGGTCCACTACAAGAAAAAGCGTCATTACCGACGGCCATAATCCATCAGAAATCCGACGGAAATCGTCGGAAAAGGGTGCCTTCCGACAACTTTTTGTCAAACGATCGTCGGAAAACGTCCGTCGGAAAATTTGGTTAGAAATTACCGACGGAACCCGAATCCGTCGGCAATCCGTCGAAAATTCCGACAGAATATTCCATCAGAAAATTCGTCGGTAACTTGGTAGTGTATTCCGACCGAAGATCATTAGAAAATCTGTCGGAAAGTCCGTCGGCAACTTCCAACGGAAAAATCCGTCGAAAAATATTCGTCGGAACTTCCGACAAAAATGCCGACGGATAAGTTTTGTCGGCCAACTATAAATTTCCAATGGATCACATCCGTCAGAAAACCCGTCGGAAATTTGTAATATTTTTTTAAAAAAATTACAGAAATTAACAATGATAAATTACAAAATCTGTTAAAATATTCATGCATTCCACAATAACAGGTACTCACAATGAAACATAAAATCATAAAACATAACAAATATAAAATCATACACAATCATAAATGCTAAAAATCAAGACAGGTCTACTTGATCGTCCGTCGTCCCCGCCTCATGATCGTCAGGTGCCGGAGGATCCTATATTAAAAAAAAATTAATATGAGAAACATTAATAAAAATTAATATACAAACATTATTTTCAAAATTAAATTTAAAACATGTGATTATTCCTCAAGTTTAATTAGAAAATATTTTGGATCCTTTAGACTTTGGTTTTTTTTAGATTAGTCATTTGAACACCCAACCCAATCCGGGAATCCAATTCGGATTCCGTCAGTTCACACACGTCACTTTCACCCACTCGGTCGTGTCAGAGCGAATGGCACGCCGATCAGATCCCTATTTGGGATTTTGGACCCCCTGAGTTGCTAGTTCTGATCCTTTACCTTAGGTATTTTTTAGATTAGTCATTTGAACGCCAACCCAAACCGGGAATCCAATTCAGATTCCGTCAGTGCGCACACGTCAATTTCACCTACCCGGTCGTGTCGGAGCGAACGACACGTCGATCAGATCCCATTTTGGGATTTTGGACCCCCGGGTTGCGTGTTTTGATCCTTTAGACTTGAGTTTTTTTAGAATAGTCATTTGAAGGCCCAATCCAATCCGGGAATCCAATTCGGATTCCGTTAGTTCGCACATGTCAATTTCACCTACCCGGTCGTGTCGGAGTGAACGACACGTCGATCGGATCCCATTTCGGGATTTTGGACCCCCGAGTTGCGTGGTTTTATTCTTTAGACTTGGATTTTTTTTAGATTAGTCATTTGAACGCCAAACCCAATCCGGGAATCAAATTCAGATTCTGTCAGTTCGCACATGTCACTTTCATCCACCTGGTCGTGTCGGAGTGAACGACACATCGATCAGATCCCTATTTGGAATTTTGGACCCCCGGGTTGCGTGTTTTGATTCTTTAGGCTTGGTTTTTTTTAGATTAGTCATTTGAACGCCCAACCCAATCCGGGAATCCAATTCGGATTCCGTCAGTTCGCATACGTCACTTTCACCCACCCGTCGTGTCGGAGCAAACAACACGCCGATCAGATCCCTATTTGGGATTTTGGATCCCCGAGTTGCTTGTTCTGATCCTTTACCTTGGGTTTTTTTAGATTAGCCATTTGAACGCCCAACCTAAATCGGGAATCCAATTCGGATTCCGTCAGTTCGCACACGTCAATTTCACCTACTCGATCGTATCGGAGCAAACGGCACGTCGATCGGATCCCATTTTTGGATTTTGGACCCATGGGTTGCGTGTTTTGATCCTTTAGACTTGGGTTTTTTTTAGATTAGTCATTTGAACGCCCAACCCAAGCCAGGAATCCAATTCGGATTCCGTCACTTCGCACACGTCACTTTCACCCACCCGGTCGTATTGGAGTGAACGGCACGCCGATCAGATCCCTATTTGGATTTTGGACCCCCGGGTTGCGTGTTTTGATTCTTTAGACTTGGGTTTTTTTTTATATTAGTCATTTGAACGCCCAACCCAATCCGGAAATCCAATTCGGATTCCGTCAGTTTGCACACGTCACTTTCACCCACCCAGTCGTGTCGGAGCAAACGACAAGCTGATTAGATCCCTATTTGGGATTTTGGACCCCCCGAGTTGCTCGTTCTGATCCTTTACCTTGGGTATTTTTTAGATTAGTCATTTGAACGTCCAACCTAAACCGGGAATCCAATTCGGATTCGTCAGTTCGCAGACGTCAATTTCACCTACCCGGTCATGTCGGAGCGAACGACACGTCGATCGGATCCCATTTTGGCATTTTGGACCCATGGGTTGCGTGTTTTGATCCTTTAGACTTGGGTTTTTTTAGATTAGTCATTTGAACGCCCAACCCAATCCGGGAAAACAATTCAGATTTCGTCACTTCGCACACGTCAATTCACCTACCCGGTCGTGTCGGAGCGAACGACACATCGATCGGATCCCATTTTTGGATTTTGGACCCCCGGGTTGCGTGTTTTCATCCTTTAGACTTGGGTTTTTTTTAGATTAGTCATTTTAATGCCCAACCCAATCCGGGAATCCAATTCGGATTCCGTCAGTTCGCACACGTCACTTTCATCCACCCAATCGTGTCGGAGCAAACGACACGCCGATCAGATCCCTACTTGGGATTTTGGACCCTCGAGTTGCTTGTTCTGATCCTTTACCTTGGGTATTTTTTAGATTAGTCATTTGAACGCTCAACCCAAACCGGGAATCCAATTCAGATTCCGTCAGTTCGCACACGTCAATTTCACCTACCCGATCGTGTCAGAGCAAACGTCACGTCGATAGGATCCCATTTTGGGATTTTGGACCCCCGGGTTGCGTGTTTTGATTCTTTAGACTTGGGTTTTTTTAGATTAGTCATTTGAATGCCCACCCAATCCGGAAATCCAATTCGGATTCCGTCAGTTCGCAACGTCACTTTCACCCACCCGGTCATGTCGGAGTGAACGGCACGCCGATCAGATCCCTATTTGAGATTTTGGACCCCCGAGCTGCTTGTTCTGATCCTTTACCTTGGGTATTTTTTAGATTAGTCATTTGAACGCCCAACCCAAACCGGGAATCCAATTTGGATTCTGTCAGTTCGCACACGTCAATTTCACCTACCCGGTTGTGTCAGAGCGAATGACACATCAATTAGATCCATTTTGGAATTTTGGACCCCCAGGTTGCGTGTTTTGATCCTTTAGATTTGGTTTTTTTTAGATTAGTCATTTGAACGCCCTTTACACTTCTGTTTATCTTAGAATAGTAATTTGAGCGCTCATGTGGCTTTTTTATCCTTCCATAAGTTGATTGTATAAAGGGACCTTCTTTATAGGTTTCTTAATTTAGATTCTTTTTTTCTATTTTGACCTTCTTTAGTGTTTCATTTCATTCAAACTATATGAAATTAATAGTAATACTGACCTGAGGGGCTGGCTGTGAGGGGCGTACTCCCTGCATGGCTGAGATCAACTGCTCGACCATAACGCCAAAGTGCGTCTGTAGCTCTTCCCGGATGAGGGTTCTCATCTCCTCTACACCACTGTTGGGCGGCACATCAGATGAACTCGCGTATGCCGGAGGAGCGACCGAACTCGCATATGAGGACAACACTGGAGTAGTATCCAGGCTGTCCCCAAAGCCGTACACTCGACCCTTCCTCGGCGCTACTGGCGTGGTCGGGGATGGGCACCGAGAACTCTCTCCATGCATGTCCAGTAGTCCAACGATGACAAAGGGACTCCCAATAGTCCCTCCTCAGCCAAACAGGGCCGTAATCCAGCCAAGCCATAGGATCCGGCTGCCTGTGGTCTTCATTGCCTTGTCCCGGGCCTCATGCATTGACTTTCTTAAATTAGTCTGGGTAGTAGACTCCAAGACGGCTCGAGCTCGAGGGAGATCCTCGGGTCTCGTGAACGCGTACCTCCACTGTAAAGAAATAAAATTACTCAACTTTGTGCACTAACAGAGATAGTAAATAAAGAAATGACTTCAAATCAGTAAAAATTAATAAGACCATGAACATGTCAAATAATAAATCCTGGATGGGCACCGAGAACTCTCTCCATGCATCCACTGGTCCTAGAGTGTACATGGACCAGTGTCGTAATATAGCGGGAAGCAGAACCGGGATCTATCTTCCCCCTGCAATTGCACATTAATTTTATACATGAACTGTATAACAATACAGTAAGTTTGAAGTGATCAAGTTTACCCTGAAATCCAACAGGTTGTCGTCCAGGTAGATGAGGCCCCTCCATATCCGCTGCTGGATGCTGGCTCTCCACCTCTGTTGAAAACAATTAAGTACACTATGTTGTATAAATTGGAAGACAAGAAATGTACTAATCTATGGAAACATACATGTACCTGGTGGTGTGGGAAGAAGTGAAAGGTGGCGCTACTGGCTGTGGTCGGGGAGGCGGGTCCCTGCAAAATTATATACACATTAGAAAATATGAATTTAATTGAAATATAATATATAGAGTTTTGTGTTTCCATATACATATACCTGTCGTCGAGACGACCGACATGGACGGGAGAGGCAGTCCCTGCAAAATTGTATGTACGTTAGAAAATATGAATTAATATGAACAATAATATATAGAGTTTTGTGTTTACATATACATATGCCTGTCGTGGACGGGGAGGCGGACCCCGGCCTACGGAGGTGGAAACCCTCGACTCCATCCTCCACGTACCATATCTCTATTGAGATAAATAAAGATATAACATGTCATCAGCACTCAAATTTGAAGTAGCTATTGAATAACATATAATTAGAAACAACACTCAGTTCTTACAAAATTTTATAATATTATCTATATTCATCATCAGATGCTGAAGATATGTTTAATTCAATATCATCTTCATCATCCTCCTCGAATTTGTCTCATCATCAGGGGACTCTTCCTCCTCATCAAACTCCACCTCCGCTTAAGGGCATTTGGGTCAACTTCTTCATGTTCGTTATCCTTATATAAGCAAATTCGTTCATTTATATATCAACACTGAACTGCGTAGAAGCCACCAACTCTCGTGCGTCACTCCGATCTGATTGGAAAAAATTGTCATTATCACCTTCGAGCTCATCATCAGCCGGGACAAGCTCATACTCAGGAATAAATAGCCTTGATTTCACTCTACATGCAGCCACCAATCTCTCAATTTGAGGGACGAATAATTTGAATAATAAACTTGTTGGGCTTGTGCTGCCAGAATGAATGGTTCATACGTACTCAACTTGGACTTATACTTGACATCGATAATCCCATATGTTGTGTCATACGAATAGAGGTCGGATCAAACCAATGACACTTGAAGAGAAATACATTGTTGCCTTGTCCCAAAAATAGCAGTTCAATAACTTCTTTGAGAATGCCATAATAGTCTATTTCATTTTCATTGTAGGCACTTCCCTTCACACATATGCCGTGTTCATCGTAGACTTATTCCGTCCATAATCTCTCGTGTGAAATCGGATCCATTCACAATGTAGCCTGGATAGACACGTACATCTTCGAGGGCCCATAACTGATCTCTTGTACTCTTGAATCAGTAAAAACCTTGTTCAACCTATTATTAAAAAAAAGGACAGACAATGACAAATTACAAAACTAAGTATGCATAAGAGCATAACACTTATGCTTCAAAATATTTAGACACTTACTCGAGATCTTAACCAAGTAGGAAAAGACTTCTCCCGTTCCTTTTCAACCTGCACGTCAGTCAGACGTAGATTCCGTTGCAGTATGACCGAGTCAAACTCTCTACAATGTAAATGTCACACAACCTCTAAGTTCTGCAGTATTGCTCGCAATGATGTACATCATTAGTGTGAGAGCTTACTCAATGTAGGGGTCTAGTTCTGCGCAATTCATGATAGTAGATCTCTGCAGCTACCAACTCTCTGTCTTCGAGTGCGCGAGTAGAAGAATATCCGAACGCTCATCCAGGACACTTGAATACAGAGAATCGGTCAGACAAATTAGAATCTCCACCATCATCATTTCGTGGAGGTTGAGTGCGTCGGGTTCGTATTTTCGTGTCAAAGTACATCGAACAAAAGTTCGCGATATCTCTTCAATAAGGTACGCCTGGGTAATGGAGCCCTCAACTTGTGCTTTGTTGCGGACTTTCATCTTAAGATCGTGCATGCACCTATGACAATAATTCAAATGAATACATATGAAATATAAAAGATCATTGTAATGTGAATAAATTGAGACATAGGATATACCTCTCAAACGGATACATCCATCGAAATTGCACTAATCCTCCGACCCTAGCCTCATATGGAAAATGGATGATCTGGTGCTCCATTGAATCAAAGAATGCTGGAGGAAATATCTTCTCTAATTTGCAGACTATCTGTATTATATTTTGCTCCATATTTTGCAAGTCATGAAGTCTGAGTTCTGATGCAGATAAAATCCTGAAGAATTGACTCAGCTCAATCATTACTCCCCATATTTCTTCGGCAACAACTCACGAAAAGCAATTGGTATCAGTCTTTGCATGAAAACATGGTAGTCCTGACTCTTCATTCCGTATATTTTCCCCCTCGTTGACATTTACACAACGGGCAATATTTGAGACATTTCCATCTGAAAATCCCAATTGCTTCAACCATTGCAACACTTCCTTAATTTGTCTGGCCCCAAGCACATATGAAGCTTTAGGTTGCACCACTTTTCCACTAACATGTTGCAGCTCTAGTTCTGGACGTCTGCAAAGTACTTTCAAATACATTCATGCCTTGACGTTATCTTTCGTTTTGCCTTTGACGTCCATAACTGTGTTGAACACATTATCAAAAACATTCTTCTCTATATGCATGACGTCTAGGTTATGTCGTATCAAAAGTGTGACCAATAAGGAAATTCCCAAAAGATGCTTTGCTTCACCCAATTGTGATCCTTCCCCAAAGCCGGGGATTTGTCGGGTACTACCAGCCAATTGTGATACAGTTGGTAAGTTCTGGACCCCCTCGCCATGTTTCCACTAGACACCTGTTCCATATCTACCTTATCCATCATAATTGTATTTTTCATAAAAGAATCATTTTGCTTTCGGAAAGGATGGTCACTCGGTAGAAACCGACGAGACAATCGATCAACCAACATGATTTTCCCCAAGATTTCAACACGAATGATTTAGAATCCTCCATGCAATAAGGACATGCCAACCTCCCATGTGTGCTCCAGCCAGAAACATGTCGTACGCTGGAAAGTCACTTATTGTCCACATTAATGCAGCCTTCAAATTGAAATTCTATTTCTGGATGCATCATAAGAGAGAAACCCCATGACCATAACAATTTCAGCTCATCAATCAACGGTCTGAGATATCTGCATTTATTTCCTGGACTTTTTAGACCTGGAATCAACAATGAAAGGAACAGATTCTCACGCTTCATGCACATGCTGGCAGAAGGTTGTACGGTGTTAGGAATACTGGCCAACATGAGTAAGATGCCACCGAGCCTCCGAATGGATTGAAACCATCTGTGCATAACCCAGCCGCACATTGCGTGGATCCCTTGAGAAGTATGGATGAGTACGCTAAAATGAGCCCAAGCTTCACCATTGGCAGGATGATGATTTCACCATCATCACGACAGACTCTTTCCGCATGCCAAGTCATATGTCAGTGCTTTTCCGGGAATGAACAACTGCTGCAATCTGGGTGTGATTGGAAGTACCGCAATGACTTATATGGAACATCCTTCTGCTTTGACTTGTCTCCTCTTCTTAGGCTTGAATCTATCATGCTTACAAAAAACACGATGTCTTATCTGCATCATCTTTGTAGTACAACATACAGTGATTCGGACATGTATCAATTTTCATAAAACCAAGCCCCAGATCATTCACCATCTTCTTCGCACGGTAAAAATCATCAGGCAACCTCTCTGATTGAGGAAGCATACTCTGACGAGTAAGAGAAGCCGATCAAAACAACTCTCGCTCATATGAAATTCAAACTTCAAATTTAGTAGCTGCCGACATGCAGAAAATCGTGTATGCTTCTCACAACCATCCCCGTAATGGCTCATCAGCATCTCGAAGTAACTGATAAAATCTCTGAGCTGTATCATTCAACACTTCTTCATTTGTTTGGTCATCGTGAGTATTGAACTCCGGACAGCAGCAGCATCGAAACATGTTTACGTACGTACTTGTGGAGGCAAAGTGGCTGGTTCAGATGACAACTCACCATGAGACGACCATAACTCATAATGGGCAACAATCCTCTCGTATATAAATGATGCTGCACATCCCATGTCGATATCCACTTTCTATTCTTACAAGCCGAACATGGACATCAGATGTTACCCATCGGATCAACTGCTACTAATGAATTACTCAATGCAAACTGAATGAAACTATCAACTCCGTCTTTTAAACTCCTCTGTACAACTCCATTAACTATTCCACGGTACATCCATGACCGATTCTCATAAGACATTTCCTACACAGATTAAATGTCATGTCGCGAGTTAAAATCCAACACACCCCACATCGTTCGAGTAAGTCAAAATGAATAGGTAGGACATATTATTTAGATTATCACTTTTTACCCATCTGTGAATATTTGATCGCACTCAGATGACCATTTACTATGTGTTATATTATTGCTGAAAATTTTGGCAGCATCTCCTCACACCTCTCCGATATACCAAAAATATTTATTGATTAAGATATTTTCTTAAACACTTACTAATAAGTGGTTAAGAAAATATTCTAAATCAATAAAGGTATATCAGATAGAAGTGAGTAGAAGCACCCGAAATTTTCAACAAATAATACAAACACATAGTAAATGACCACCTAACTACGATCAAACATTCACAGACTGTCCAAAAGGGACAATTCAAGACTTTGAGTTAGATATACACGTTCTCATCATTGCAAATAAGACTCGTGCACATCAATCCAAAGTCTTGAACGGGAAGGTTCGACACGGGCTTAACACGCTCTCGTGAGGTGTGTGCAGTGATAAATTGCTATACATGCATAATCAAATTTAAAACCCACATAAATATGAAAGGAATATGAAAACAAAATATGTCATGTGAACAAGTGCAATATTAAAATAAATTCACACATACATGTAAATGAATTACATATAAACAACAAGTGCAATACTAAACAAATACATTAAAATAAGATGTGTAATACTAATCGATAGCCCTATTCACTAAGACAAATCGAATGGGTAATAGAACTCCGACCATATCGATCAAGAACACAAACTACCAACCTTGCCTTACAACTTTTAACCATCTTTCAGTTGGAACTCCTATTCTTATTGGGTTCATTCTAACTTCTAAATATTTAAATACATAGATATATTTAATTATAGCAAATATCATTATAAAATCCTACTTGCATGAAAAATTAGAATAACAATTTAATTAATTATTTAATTGTTCATTGTTCCAACTAAAGAATTCTAATGGGATTCAATTTTCCTCAATGAGTATAAAGACAAAACGCAATGATGGACTCCTATATATAGCAACTCAGTTCCCCACCCAAACACTAGGTATAGAGTCATGGCCATTATTCAGTAGTAGGTATGGATAGATAAACCACCTCATTTTAATTAGGACAAGTGTAGTAGCACTTCACTTTACATTAAGAAGATGTCAAAAATTCAACTCTCACGGATAATAGATTGATAAGAAATCTTCTTAAAAGTTTTCAAAGTGGATACTAAAAATTTAATTTTCATCAATGATGTAATAAACTAGTATTTTAATAAATAAAAAATAGAACAAGTGTAAGACCGATTGATTATTTTTTATTCATGAGTGTGGTTGGCACCTTTGAGTACCACTACACTACGTTCCCATGTAAGAGTGGTGCAGTTGAGGGTCCTTACGCTTGTTCACTAGTGCTATAGAATAGTAATAAAGGTTAGAATTCATTCAATTTTAGTTGCACTTCTCAGATATGCTGTTAAATTGTCAAATTTGTACTAATTCATGCCAAATTAAACTTAGGCTCAACTCTAAGTAAAAAATTGACCCGAAATATTCATTCAATTCAACTATATATGCATATTATCAGAACAATGGTAAGTGGGTGGTAGGAGGGGAGGGGGGGTGGCAGGAGGGGGTCAACTGGTAGGGGAGGGGGGGTGGCAGGGGGGGGAGGGGGAGGGGGAGTGGGGGGCTGGCAGGAGTTGGAGGGGGGCGACGGAGGGGGGGGGGAGGGGGGGCCGGGTGGGGGGGTTGGGAGGGGGTGGGGGTCACCTGGTAGGGGAGGGGGTGGCCAAGGGTGGGGAGGGAGGGGAGTGTAGCACCCTTGATTTTTAAAATCAAGAAAAATAAAATTTTATTATTAATTAATATGAGATTAATGATTAATTAGAATAAAAGAGAAATTAAAATAATACTCATTAAGCTAAATTATTAATGGGTTATTCTAATGACCCAAAACCCAATGGAATGGGCCTAAATAGGGTTAGCCCATCATGGGATGAGAGAAATAATTAAGCAAATTCGGAATAAAAATAATTGGTAATAGGAAAGGGTTTAAATAATATTAAAATAAGTCATTGTTATCTCAAATAAGAGTCCCTAACCCATCCTAAACCCCATGGCCACGAATTAGGGCCCCTCCCTATCTTATTAGATGGATAATATAAAGAAAAATAGGTGATAATTATGGAAATTCATAATTAAAGAGGAGGAGAAGAGAGTTTTAGGTGATTTAGAACTCTACAAGCCATCAAAACACCCCCCATTTGACCCTAGCACCCCCATAGCTCGTGGCTGGAACTCAGGGGGACGAAGTGGAGGAGTCTTGGACATGGGAGCTCGGAGGAGAAGGCTGGAGCAAGGGTTTTTCTCTTCCTTTCTTCGTCACCGAACCCTAGCTTTTCTTGTTAGCACCAAAAGGTAGGCAATCTCTCAAGAACAAATCGTATTAAAATTATCCTAGGTAGCCTTCATGTACCTCTTCAAAAGCCCTATGGTTTCGT
>JACBKR010004550.1:0-23101 GCA_014218235.1 Colocasia esculenta | reverse complement strand
GGTGACACAATATGAAAGGTTTCAGATGCAGCCAGAGAGTCAATAACCCAAATGTTTAGCAGATTTACAGACATCATAAATGGGCTAGCCAGTCTTGGAAAGACTTACGAAATGGGAGACATGGTAAGAAAAATTCAAAGATCTCTACCATCTTCTTGGACTCCCAAAGTAACAGCTATAGAAGAAGCCAATGACCTGAAGAGGATGTCATTGGAGAAACTTGTCGGGTCCCTTATGGCCCATGAAATCAATATGGAGAGACTGGGAGAGTCTTCGAGCAGAAAGAAACACTCAAATGCTCTCAAAGCTGAAGAGACCTATCAGAGGAGTTTTTCAGACAAAAATGAAAGCAATGAAGACGACGAAGATGAAGAAGCGATGTTATCAAGAAGGCTACAAATAATACTAGCAGAAAAGAAAAAGTATCAGTCCAATAGAAGATATTTCAAGAAAAATAAAGACTTTAAGAAGACAGAAGAAAAGGATCAAAAGAAAGCTGAGCCTACATGCTATGAGTGTAAGAAGCCCGACATATGAGAGCAGAATGTCCGAAGCTAAAGAAAGTGAATTCAGAAAGAAGGAAAGTTCAAGAAAACCAAGAAGATTCAAGAAGAAAACTATGGCAGTGGCTTGGACAATAGTAGTGACTCAGACAGTGAGTCAAGCTCAAGAATGAAGATGAAGAAGAAGCCAACTTGGCACTCATGGCCAACACTGAAGAAAAGGTAACATCAGACTCATCTTTCTCTTCCTGTAATGATTCAGATTCAGATGATTTGGAAGAAGCTTTTAATGAACTTTATATAAATATAGAGAAGTATCTAAATCACTAAAAGTAGTAAGAAAAATGTTGCTTGCCTAAAAAATACCAATTCAGATTTAAAATCAGAAAATGAGCAAATGGAGAAACAAATCACTGAACTTAAAAGAAGAAATGATCTGTTATGCGAAGATCTGAAAGATAAAAATAAACAAATATAAAATTATAAAAACATAAAACCTTAGACGAATTGAAAAAGGAAATTAAAACACTAACAGAAGAAAATGAAAAACTATCTAGTACACTAGAAAAATTCACCAACGAGAAAAATTTCTTAATATTAAAAGGTGCTAGACGGCCGGAAAAAGAAAACAAGGATTAGGCTATACACCCCCAGATAATGAGACACAACAGTATACCCTAAAACGTATCCAACTCCTAAATTTGTAATTGAACAAGATACTTCATATAAATCAAACTTAAGTATGTTCCATATGAAAAGGTAACTAAAACAACATGCTGTAGCCATTGCAATAGGCTAGGTCACAGTAAAATAACATGTCCAACCAAGCATAAAAAATGGATAATTAAAGGAAATTGATGACACTAGCCAACCAGACCTAAAAGAACTTGGTACCTAAAGCTTGATGTTTTCATTTCAGGGAAACCTTAGAGCATCCAATTGGTATTTGGATAGTGGATGCTCAAGGATATGTCAGGTAATAGAAAGTTGTTCTCTCACCTCGAAGCTGAAGAAGGCACAATGACATATGGAGACAATGGAAAAGGAACAGTGATAGGATGCGGATCTGTTGGCATTAAAGAGAAAACGTTTATTGAAGATGTACTATGCGTAAAAGGTCTGAAGTACAACCTAATCAGCGTAAGCCAGCTATGTGATAGAGGACATCAAATCAGATTCCAAGAGTCTAAGTGCAACATCATAAAGGACGGAGCATTGATTTTCAAAGCTAACAGAGAAAAGAATTTGTATGTGCTTTACCTAGAAGAATTAAAGGATCAGGATATCTGTTTAGCAGCAAGTAAGGAGTAGTCAACTGAGCTGTGGCACAAAAGATTGGGCCACTGCAGTTTGGATGGCATGAGAAAGCTGATCAAGAGAAGCCTAGTGGAAGGTCTACCAAAGGTCAGCACAAGAATGGACGGTGTCTATGGACCATGTGCAAACGGAAAGCACACCAAGTCATCTTTCAAGTCAAAGACTGTGTAACAACCTCTAAACCCTTAGAACTCCTTCATATGGATTTATTGGGCCAATGAGGACCACAAGTCTTGGAGGAAGGAATTTTGAATTCGTTATAGTAGATGATTATTCAAGATTCACATGGGTGTCCTTTCTAGAACACAAGATGATTATTTGAAAGTTTCGTAAGTTTCAGTAAAAAGGTACAGAAAGACAAGAAGTACAGTATTATTGGAATCCGATCAGATCATAGGGAGAGTTCCAGAATGAAAAATTTGCCAAATTATGTGATGACAAAGGAATAGAGCACAATTTCTCAGCACCTAGGACACCACAGCAAAATGGAGTTGCTGAGAGGAAGAATAGAACCCTACTGGATATGGCAAGAACATGTTGTGGAATATGATCTGCCAAAGTACTTTTGGGCTGAAGCAGTTAACACAGCTTGTTACATAATCAACGGTGATGATCAGGTCGATTCTGAAGAACACAGTATATGAACTGTAAAAGGGAAAGAAGCCAAAGATTAGTCACTTCAGGACGTTTGGATGTCTATGCTTCATCCACAACAACGGAAAAGAGACATTGGTAATCTAGATGCAAAATCAGATGAAGGTATATTCATGGGGTATGCTTCTAAACTTAAATAATAAAAGTATTTAATAAGCGTTCTTTGTTAATAGAACAATCAGTACATATTATTTTTGATGAAACTAACCCTTTCTGAGAAAGGAAGTCGATAGTGATATTGATGAAATAGATGAATTGTCCAAGAAAGTAAAGAACACATCAATTGAGGACAACGAAGATCCACCTCTAAGACCTGCAACAAAGGGACATTTCACATGAAAATCTTCCAAAGGAATGGAGATATAAGAAAGATCACCCACCTGAAAATTCATTGGTGATCCATCTGTAGGGGTAAGAACAAGAGGTAAGTAATTCCATGTGATTACTTAGCATTTGTTTCGGAAATAGAGCCTAGGACAGTCAAGTGAAGCTCTTACTGATGAATTTTGGATTTTAGCCATGCAAGATGAACTGAATCAGTTCAAGAGAAACCATGTATGGTCACTTGTCTAGACTATCAGATCATCCAGTTATTGGCACCAAAGGGTGTTCAGAAATAAATGGATGAAATTGGTGTGATCATAAGAAACAAGGCCAGATTGGTAGCTCAAGGCTATTCCAAGAGGAAGGCATAGATTTCAATGAAACCTATGCACCTGTAGCTAGACTTGAGGCAATTAGGATTTTGCTTGCATATGCTCAGCATTAGATTTGAAATTATTTCAAATGGATGTAAAGTCTTCTTTTCTAAATGGTTTTATCAAGGAGGAAGTCTATGTAGAACAACCTCTAGGTTTTGATGACATTGATCTTCCGAATCATGTATTTAAATTACACAAAGTATTATATGGTTTGAAACCAACCTAGAGCATGGTATGAACGATTAAGTGCATTTCTATTAGATCATGGTTTATTAGAGGTCAAGTAGATAGTACATTATTTGTTAAGTCTAAAGTCAAACATATCTTGCTTGTTCAAATATATGTTGATGATATAATATTTGGGTCCACTGATGAATCTTTTGCAAGTATTTTGAAAAGCTAATGCAGGGAGAATTTGAGATGAGCATGATGGGGGAGCTTAACTACTTCCTTGGATTGCAAATCAAACAAGGAAAGGATGTGACTCATATCTATCAAGCCAAGTACACTAAGGAACTCTTAAAAAAGTTTGGATTTGAAAGCGCCAAGCCACTGTCAACACCAATGAGCACCTCAACAATTGGACAGTGACAAGGATGGTAAGAAAGTAGATCAAAAAGTTACAGAGGTATGATAGATCGTACTATACTTAACAGCCAGTAGACCCGATATTCTATTTAGTGTATGCATGTCTGCTAGGTATCAGGCAGACCCTAGATAGTCTCATTTAATTTTCATTAAAAGAATTTTTGGATATTTAACTAGAACTCATGACTTAGGTCTGTGGTATCCAAATCATGTGAAACTAATTTAGTAGGATACTCTGATGCTGACTATACTGGATCCAAATAGACAGAAAAAGCACCATTGGTTGTTGTCAATTCCTTGCAAGTTGTCTGATATCATGGTCCTCAAAGAAACAAAATCAATAGCCCTGTCAACAGCTGAAGCTGAGTACGTAGCTGTGCACAACTCCTATGGATCAAGCAACAACTTGAGGATTATGGGCTACATATCAAGACAATTCCATTGTTATGCGACAACACCAGTACTATAAATCTATCCATGAATCCAGTACAACACTCGAGGACTAAACACATTGAGGTTAGATATCATTTCATTCATGATCATGTAGCAAATGACAACATAGATATTTCATTTATTGATACAAACAATCAGTAGCAGATATCTTCACATAGGCCTTACCTGAAGAGAGATTTACTTTTCTTTGAAGGGAATTAGGCATGTGTAAATTGTGAAAGAATTATCTGTTAAAACTAAAATATTAATTTTTAAATTTAAATTATTTTTTCCCTCCTTGTATTTAAGCAAAATTCCAAATGTTGCCTACTTGTTTAAATATCCTTGACAGTTCGTAATTTTTAAAAGAATTTATTTCCATCGAACTGGTCATTTTCTCATTTTCTGCCATCATGTCGCCTCCAATTTCGAAAGGTATCTTTATTCATATATCCCGAAATCTATGTGGCAACGATTCACCTCCCACCTTCATCTTTCTCTTTTCTTTTCCTGAGGCGATACCCTATCGGCTCTAGCATCGACTCTCTGAGATTTCAAAGCATCCAACTCCTTCCCGCCGGAAATTTCTTGAGGGTTTCTATTCCAATCCTCTTTCCAGTCCTCTAGAATCTCTTCCCATCCAAAACCGTGGCCACTTCTGGTGTATCCGGTAGCGTAGGGGGCTATGGAGCTGAATTTCTCACCGTCGAGCAGCAAGAAAGGTTTGCGACCATGAAGACTAAGCTGTGCAGTCACAAAGTAGTGGATGTGGCAGATTTACAGAAAAATGGAATGGGCAGCATCGTCGCAGCTATGGTCAGATTGGGGTGGACGAGGATGGCTACCTTCTCAGAAGTAAGTTATCCTGACCTAGTAAAGGCGTTTTATGTATGTCTGAAGATAGAAGAAGATGGGACCTTGACTTCTATGGTCATGGGAACTTAGATTAGGGTCACACGAGAGTTAGTGGCATCAATCTTCGTGTGACTACTTCTGGTCACAGTGGAGTTCACACTGTGGATATCCAGGCAAAAGGATTAGGTATTGTTGGTCCTAAATACAATTGAAGGACGTGAAGCTAGATATCAACCAGTTGAATGCATTTAATCATCTTTTACACTTTATAGCAGACTCAGATTTAATGTTCTGGGCCATCCAAATCAGGAAATCAATTTGGCCGAAATCATTGTGGAAAGGATGAAATTTGCAAGTGCACAGGTATGGGATAAGAAGAGTAAGCTGAATGTGTCTCTACCCTATGCCCATCTCTTAACTAAGGTATTTCAGCATTATGGCATTAGTGTGGTAGGAGATGTTTCTGAGAAGATGGGGCAGGCTATCCGCAGTATGAACTTAAGGAAAAGCGGATTTTCAATTGTAAATGGTGTATGGTCAAAGAACTCTGTGGCTGAGGGTGAGGCCATTATTGGCGAAGCCCAAGAAGGCCAGGAAGAGGTAGGAGAAGTAGCTATAGCAGCAGCAGTCCAAATGGTTCAAGAGGAATCAGCAGCAGCAACACCAGTAGCAGTTCCAGCAGAGGAAGCTAGAGCAGCAGTTCCAAGTATTCCAGAATAGCAGGAACAGATTCCATTAGTTCAGGAGGAACCAGAAGCAGCTGCAACAGATGTTCAGTTCAATACAACAGCTAGCAAAATGAGGATCTCTTGCCTGAGCAGATTGAGCCCGTTGGCAATGTTCAGAAGTTGTTCCTCCTTCTCCGAGTAGCCTCAGTACTCAGGGATGTACTGGACTCCATCCATAGCACTCTAGAGGAGCCCGTAATTAGTGATGATCATGTAGCAGAAGCTGTGGCATCAGGCCACACTGTAGCAATGGTGATGGAGGAAGCTCCCAGTCAGGGGGAGCAAGCAGTTGCTCATGAAAAGTAACAGTGGAAGATGCTCCTATTGAGGGGGAGCAATCTATTGATGAAGAGGCAGCTCCTCAGGGGAGCACACCGAAAGTGTCCCCATGAATAATAAGAGCATGTTGATTCGACGAGCCCATTGCAAGGGCACATAGCAAAAGAAAAAGGGTAGCTCAAGAAAGCCCAAGAGAAAAGCAGCTGAAGCCCATTGTTAAAAGGCTGAATGAGCAAAGCAAGACTCTCACATCTCTGCAGTCTGATATTCAGTCTATCCTTATCAGCCAGACCTCAGCAGCAAGCGAGATTGAAGCCTTGTTCACTGAGGTACATAACTTGAGAGATGATTTTAAAATGTTCAAGCAATTATGCAGATGGATGAAAGGTGAGTTTGACAGTGTCAAGAAGCTTATCTCTTCGAGGGAGCAATCCACCTCTGCCCCTCCAGCTCACTCACTTGCTAAACCAGTTAGCAGTGCAGGGCCATCATGGCCAAGGCCAGCAGAAGAAAATGCAGGGCCATCAAGGCCAATTGTAGTAGAACTAGCAGGCAATCCGGCCATCTGAAGATGTAGCAAGGCCATCAGGGCCATCTAAGGTTGTGGTAGGGCCACCAGGGCCAATGATCTCCGAGGGTGTGTCTCTAAGAGTAGAAGAGCCTGCAGCTACTCCCGAAGCCCATGATTCTTCATCTCTTTCAACATCAGCCCCTCCTTCACCACCCTCCTCATCCACTACACCTCCAGCACCCATTACCTTCAAACAACCTATGCCTCGCACCATCTTTCCCCAACTCCTTTTCCATCTCAATCCACCTCATCTCCTACTATCTCAAATCATTTCTCCACCTTCACCTATCTGTGAAGATCCTCCAGTTTCCTCATCACTGGAGCATCACCCCTCTGCCCCTCTTCAGCTAGATCATCCATCAATTTTCTCCAGTTCTCTCCTTCATCCTCCTACTCCACCCTCTTCTATCACATTCATTCCTGAAAATCCACAACTTGTCAGTGCTTTTCTAAACAACTTGAGAATGAGTTGGAGCGCACCTCACTCATCTCAATCATGGCAGTTGCTACTCATGTTCACAGGACTGATTCCTCTAGTCCTGTTCAGAAAAAGAGGAAACTCTCATCCACCCTAGCTCTTCCTTCCGAACCTAAGTTTCCTCCTCTTGGTACTCCCTCACTGTTGAAAATCGAAGGAGACCAATTTATGTGAATATCTCCAAAAGTGCATTCTTTCCACCACTTTTGTATTCCTTTTCTAAACTTAACTGATCACCTCAACACTGTCCTTCCCTATTGCCATCTTTCCAAAGTCGATCAATCCAAAATCTTCCAAATGGCTAAATGCAAGACGGAGGATTAGTGGGCTAAAGGCACAAGGCTCTCTACAACAATATCTTCTTGCCAAGTCAGATAGCACTCCTCCCCGGGATCACCCACTCACCCTCTCTGAGTGGTTTGTGTTTCACCATCAAGCTCTCTGGGCCCCTTTTATTCTCAAAGAAATAAGGATCGTAAGGTACTTCCAGCTGTACAATGATTTTTGATATCTCAACAAGCTACCTAAAGTACAGTTTGGCCAATTCCATGGAGCTATTGCCAGTCTTCGAGCTGAAAATCCGGTGAATTGCTCCTTCACAGTGGACTTCACAACCCTGAAATTACCTGAAAAAGTTTTTCTTCCCATGCTACACTCTTTGGTGTTGGATTCCTCTGCTGGCTCTCATGCTTTTTAGAGATTTGCTTGACTAATGGGAAGAATATCAGCTCAGCAGGGTCGTCTCCCTTCTTTCAAAGTTTATTTTCAGAGAATTTCATTTGGGCCACATCTTTTCTGAAGTGCTTGCTCCACTCATTTATGAATGTGAAAGGCTTTCTCCCACAGATTGGGAAAAGCATTACAATCAATCTGCTCTTCAGTTGGAGTCATTAAATTCTTCATTGGTCAAGTTAGGCAAGCCACCTCTCTCTGCTGAAGCCTTCCTGGATTTGAATTCCATCAATCCCGTTCAGGAACTGTTTGTGCAGGTACAAGCTATTTTTGGTCTTGAAGAAAGATCTTCTGCAGTATCAGATTCACTACCCTGTCAACATCAACAAATTTCTTTGGTTTGCCAGCTTTGAATCCTTCCTCTTCTTCAAACAATCTCTTGGCAAAGAAGAATATGCTGATTTTCTATAAGATCAGCGCCAACTTCACATCAAGAGGATACTTCTAGACATGGGGCCATCCTACTCTATTGCTTCTGGGGTTTTCCAGATCTATTTTGAGGAGCAGGAAAGCAAGGCCATGCGCATTTTTCAGCTGCATGCCACCCTACTTTCTCCTGCCTTCTACCTTTCTGTAACCTCCCAAGATACATAGAAAGCTCTTTGCTCTTCTCTCTATTTTATCTCTCTTCTTTGTCTCACTCTTATATCTTTTTGCTTAATGACAAAAGGGGGGAAATATAGATCATCTATGCTTATTGTTAAGTTTGTCATCACCAAAAATGGGAGATTGATCAGTTTATCCCCATGTAATTAAAATAATTACATATTTATTTTGATGATTACAAAACTGAAATAGGTTTATTCTAACATATTTTCTATGAGATTTGAGCACATGAAATGAAAAGGAATAACAAGCTAAATGGGTAAGTAGTATTTACTCTATAGCAATGTAAGTTCAAAGTATGAAATTTTCTAAGTACACATCGACTCTCTAGTTGTATAACAACTTCCTTAGAATCATAATGATTTCCTCATGCACACGATTTGGTTATCGCAATGATTTCTTAAGTGAGAACAACAATTTGCTCTCACAACGATATGGTTATCGCATCGATTTCTTAAGTGAGAACAACGATTTGCTCTCACAACGATTTCTAAGTGAGAACAACGATTTGCTCTCACAACGATTTCTTAAGTGAGAACAACGATTTGCTCTCACAATGACTTGGTTATCGCATCGATTTCTTAAGTGAGAACAACAATTTGCTCTCACAACTATTTCTTAAGTGAGTACAACGATTTGCTCTCACAACGATTTCTTAGTGAGAACAACGATTTGCGCTCACAATGATTTCAGCTTCACAACGACTCGTTAAGTCTCATAACGATTGATCCTTGTACGATTTGATAAGTTACACAATGACTCTGTCACTATAACAATTCTTTTAGTTACATAACGACTTGGTCGCGTAACGATTTGATACAGCAAACAACGATTTGCTCACATCGTTTATCTCTGACAACTTGCTCATAATGATTTGTCTCTACAATGATTGATTATTAATGCATAACGATTTGTATGTGCATCGGTTTGCTTATGAGTGCATAACGATTTACATGGATAACGTCTCCTTTGCATAACAATTTCATAAGTCATGCATATAACGATTTCATGGAATATAACATCTTGTTATTTGAACTCATTTATGAGTTTGTTGAAAAGTCAAAGTCTTCACGTATATATTTTTGACAACCATGCATTTATTATGACTGAACGTATCACTGCAGTGCATGCAAATGATATCTTCTATTTCCATACTTATTCTGTAAATATCTTTTTAGAAGAGCAAAATGGCACTTCTATTTTGGTGAATATTCATTCTAACGTTGACTAGTAACAAGCAATAGTCTTGCTATCTATTGTTTAGCATTTAATGCATGCAAGTCTCTGTCAGCACTTCTCATACAACGTTGGACACAATAAAAGCCATAGGATATCTCTGAGATCATCTCTCTTTGCGTGCATGGAAGGCTAAAGACCGTTGAACGGGAAGCTCTACAAGACCATGCAGTCTAACGTATACCAGAGCTTAGAGACAACGGACACTTCAGCGTTCAATTTTCAAATTGAAGATATAATAGAAGACTGAAGCTTCAGATCAACAAGAGAAAAACACGCACAATTACAGTGGTTACGACAATCTTTCAAGCCCTCTGCAAGCCTTTGAAGAACATAGTTCTCACTCTCATTTGTCCTAGCTCTTTCTCTCTGAGTTCAGTGTAGATCCTTGAGAGAGCCTTTAGTATTGAGAGAGTTTATGTCTTGTAGACTTTTCTACTCTCAGTCTTAGCTTCAGATCCAGCAGTGTTTAAGCTTGATCAAGGGGTTGTTTCATTAGCTCATTCTTGTATTCGTTCCCTTCGGGTAGAATGAAGATCAGCTAGGAAGCTGAGTGTAGAACCGCACTGGGGTTTATACCAAGTGGTTGCTTTTGAGCCTGTAAAAGAAGTGGGACACCTTCTTGCCCGGGAAAGAGAAGAAGACCTGGTGGGTTCCAGGGTGTTGTAATTTCCTCTTCAAGTTGTGAAGAGAAGACCAGCCGCGGAGGGTGTGTAAGTGTCCATAAGGGGGACAGTACCCTTGGGTAGTAGAATCAGTAGTTGCTCAGGGACTGGAGAGGACTCCTGTGGAGAGGAGGTCCGAACTAGGATAACTCCTTGTATTGTCTGTGTGCTTGCTTGCGTTTACTATCTTTCTTTACTAACACTAATACCCATCAATGGTGTTTGTTAAACTCTTTGTGAATAGGTTTAAGTACTCAACATTTTTTAAGAATCCCATTCACCCCCCCTCTGGGCTTGCTAGCTGGGCAACACATATGTGAGTCTCAACTTTTCCCACATTTCCATAGCTGACTTATAGGCTGAAATCCTGTTGAATTCTTTCTTACGAGCGCACAGACAGTATACTTTTAGCTCTGCTGTTTTGAGAATTTTCTTCTTGTCTTTGTGTCTCTATTTGTCTTTACTGTTGGTTACCAAGAGGTCTCCTTCTTCTATAATGACCAAAGCTCGAAATCGAGACCTTGAAGAAGAACTCCATCTGTGTCTTCCAGTAGTTGTAATCTTCAACGTCAATAGAGGAGGTCTGTTAACGGACTGACCTCTGCAGGACCTTGAGCTGTCATTTATCTTTGTGTTGGATCGAAATGGCAAAACAAATAGTCCTAGAGGGGGGTGAATAGGACTTTTTATCTTTAAAATTTTCTTCTGAAAAACACAACACTAAATGGATATGTTAGTGCTTAGCGTGATGTGTGTGATTCAAGTGTAAGCTAGGCGGAAACAATCACACAAAGAAATGCACAAGGATTTCATCCTAGTTCGGCCCTTCCCACGTGGAAGTCCTACATCTAGTCCTCAAGTCAACCACTTGAGATTTCACTAACTGCCAACAAATTGGCCATCTCTCACCCTTGAGAGGAATTACAAACCGACTTGCTCCCAAGCAAGTCTTCCCTAAACAACGGGTACGAAGACTGCCTTTCACAAGGCCTTCCCTTCATAGGAGGGGCAATGCAGAACTACCTTCTACAGAGATTACATAGGAAGAAGAATTAAAACACTTGTGTGTTTGCCTCAAATCTGAGTACAAACACACATTGACTTCAGTAGGATTAAAAGATCAAAAAATGAAACTAAATCCTATCTGAAGCAACAAGGGTGGACTTGAAGAAAATATGACAATTCAATTTCCACCCAACACAAAACTTCAGAAGAAAATTTTCTGAAGTGGAGCTCTCCGACTGTTGCTAGAAGGAAGGCTTGAGAGAGAGCTTTGAATGATTCGAATGAAGCTTTTTAGGAGATTGGCTTGTATGCATTTCTGTGTATCTGGTGTGTATATCTTTTTAGTCTCTCTATTGAGCTTCTTTTTAATCTTCAAAATATAGCCGTTTGAAGAAGATAGCATTGGTGCATGGTGACTGTTTGCAATTTACCCGTTTGAGGAGAGTTTCTGGGATCCTTTGGATCTTGAAAACTTTGACCAAGAGATCTTGAAACTTGCATCTTCCCAAGGTCTTCAGAAGAGGAGCAGTTCCCCACAGCTAGAAGATGAGCTCTTGTAGAGCTGGTCTGAGAGAAAGACATGCTAAACATATGCTCCAATTAATACCTGTTACAAGGACAAGACAAAGAGAAACGTATCTCCATACCTTTGTGGTAGGTTGGTCAGTTTAGTACAAAAGAAAGTATGGAACTAGTATCCCTCAAACCTTTCAAAAAAGAAAAGCAGATAGACAGATTATGCTTAAAAGGTGAAGCATGGGTCTGTCAGTGGTAGGTGAGACAGTCAGATGCCATGCGCTGAGATATTCATAAATGCTTTGTGTCTTATGAGTCTAATAAACTGAAGCAAGGACATTAAGACTTATAGAGCTCAGAAAAGAAGCATTTTTAGAAAAAGTTTTACATATGATGAATATTTTAAATACAATATGTCATGTCCTGTCAGAGGAATATAATAATATTCTGAGGTTTTAGTAAGATACAACAAATTTCTTAAAAGAAGTTATGACTAGGATATTTAAGAATCAAAATAGATTTGATAGACTTATATTTCAAGACAGAACTGTCAGTGAGGTAAAAAAGGTACAAGTACCAAACTGACAGCGAAGTCGAATGCAAGAGAATAGATAATTCGATTGAAGAAGTAGGAATGATTCGACTTCAGTAGAGAAAAGATCAAGTGATTCGACTTCTGAGAAGACAAGGTAATTCGACTACAGTAGTCGAATACTATGTATCGATTATAAGGTATTCGGATGTGGCAGTCGAAGATACCAGTCCAATCAAGTGTAAGAAAACATTCGGCTGTATGAGTTGAAGGTAGCAGTCGAATGGTGCTAAGGATTATGAAGCATTCGATTATACCAGTTGGAGTCATCAGTCGAATACAGAGTAGGAAACATTCGGCTGTATGAGTCGAATGTTATGCAAAGTTGTGGAAAAATTTCAAGACTTTTGACTGAGTTTCTTAAGGAGTCGGATTTTGCAGTCAAAGGCATCAGTCAATTCAGTAGGCTATAGAAGTAGTCTGTGGCCTTAGAGATTTTTGAGTGTTTATGAATTTTATCTGTATAGAATTTTGTGGTATATCTAATTTGAAAAACATATATTTAAAGATTTGTCATAGCAAAAACATTGTTTATAAATATTAAGAAAATCTCTAAATTTCTTAGGGGTAGTTGCTCAACAATTCTCCCCCTTTTTGTTAATGACAAAAAACTATATATTTAATAGGCTAGTAAATAAACTTCTTCTATACCTTTTCTCCAATAAGCTTTTACTACGCCTTTTCTCCCCTTTTTGGCATTAACATAAAGGATAGAAAAACACAAGATAATGCAATAGGCAGGAAAGATATATTTCATTCATAAAAAAAAATACAAAGTTCAGGACCTAACGGAACAGGTAGATACAAGGATTGAGGGATCATAGCTAAAAAGGGTTGGATGAGCTCCCAGAGCTTCATCTCATTCTTGGAAAAAGAATTGTCAAACAAGCTAGAATCAACATTGTAAGTTGGATTGGTGGAGGGTAATTTCTTAACAGATTTGACGTGGCGCCTTCGGTACCATCAACTTTATTATAATATCTGTCACTGTCTATTCTTAGCTTGAGGGGAAGAAACTCTTAGTTGCAGCTAGATGAAGAAACTCATGGAGAGTGATATTCCAGTAAAGACCATGTGACACAGTTGCATCTTTGGCTTGATAGTAAATAAGATATCTCTGTGCCCATCTATGACCTATGTGCTTTTTCAAATCCATGAGAATCTTAGAGTGAAATTCATCAGGGGAAGTTTCATCTTCTGACACTGAGAGTTGTAGGAGGGATAAGCTGCGGCCCATTGCTCGGGAGAGAGAATCACTCAGATTCAGCAAAGCTCAACTGAATGTCAAGAAGGTGATGAGAGTTCTTGGACATTTGAAGAAATATAAACCTTTGGAAGCTCAACTTGGACTTGTACTTGATTCTGAATCTAGTGGCAATTCTGATGAATCTATTGAATATAGCTTAGCAAAGGTTCCTCTGTAGGAGACTGCGCCTATGAGGGGAGGATGGAGTCCGGAGGGCAATGCCACTGTCATAGAAGGGACAATTCCCTTTGACCTCTTAACAAATTTTCATATTGCCCCTTGGATACATCAGGCAAACCCAATTTGAATCTTTCAAAATTGAAAGTCATCATTTCTGTATACTTGGCCTGAGATGCCTTGATATGGGTTGCAAACAGTGCATGGAACCTTAGAGAAAGATGGTGCTCAACAGTCAAGAAATGGTTCCTGGATTGGGTTTCTTGAAATTTGGCTGCCTCTACTGGATAGAGATCAACAAATTCTTTGGGTGTGAGGTAGTGACTCTTCTGAGAAATAAGCTGAAGATCTGGAATGGAAAGTTGTGTGGTTTTCTGCAAAACAGGAAGCCAATGTTGAAAAGTGAACCCTGGCATCCCATGGACTTCAAGAAATGCTCTAATGGAAAGATATTCTCTGACAGGTTCATGGTTTTATTCAGAGTGATAAACAAAAGCATACCAAAATGGTGGAAGTAATAAGGAGGGTTTGTCTCCTAATTTAGGTCCACTAGAAGCTAAAGCTGGATACTAGGAAGTATCTCAACTAGATGAAGGAGGGTTTTCTTGGAGTCAGTTTTGGAAGCAGTGGGAAGAGAAGAAAAGTAGTGGGGGGGAGTGGAGAGATTTAGAGTATCTCCTTAAGAGGTTTGGCTTGATGTTTCATAGGATAGATAGAGACTTGACATTGTAATAAAATGGATCTATGGGAATAGCTGCAGGAGGAGGATCGGAGAAGAGTGGAGTGTGAAGGCTGTGCAGGAGTTGGTTGAGGGTGCAGAGGTTTGAGGTGCAACTGGAGTGGGCTCAAGATGAGGGTTAAGAGGTGGAGCAGGTGGAGGATTAGGCCTGGAAGGAGGAAGAGAGAAGACAGGGTTACCCTTTTTGACTAGTCTTCTCATTACTTTCCTTTTGAAGGTTTGGAGGTTCTGAGAGAACTCAAGGGTTCTCTTGGCCTTGGATTTCTTACCTTCATGCTTGGATCCTTCTACAACGCTGCCACTTCTTCTGGCTACTTCTCAAGTACTGGCTCTTGCTTCCACATCTTGAGACTGATAAGCTACTACTGCTAACTGGGCTTCTTGGTCTTGAACTTGCTACTGCTTAGTAGGCAACTCATCTTTCTGCTGGGATTCATCCATCAAAGGCTGCTGCTCAGTCTGACTTTCAGATTCTTTTTCAATTTCAACTGGTTGCTCAATAACTGGATCTTTAGGTGCAGGCACTTGAGGATCTACTTGATGTTCTTGTTCTTGAGCAGGGATTTCTTCTTCTTGCTGCTGTGAGGAAGCAGGCCCTGATGGCCTAGAAGTGCCTTGTTGGCACACTAACTGAAGCAATAGATCTTTCATTTGCTTGACCTCATCAGACAAGCTGTCAAACTTGACATCAATCAATTCTACTTGCATTTGGAGAACATAAAGGTTCTCATGCTGACTTCTTACCAAATCCAAAAGTGTATTAAGACTATTGCTGCTCTCCCCTGAGACCTTGGCCGGGTCTCAAACTGAGAAGGAGAGAAGTGAGGCTCTCTCTCTTCAAAGGTCTGCTCCAGTGGGTGAAAGCTGGAACATCTTCAGATGCTACTCCTTTGCCTCGAAGGCCTCTTAGAACTTCACTGATAGTGTCTTTAGGAGCATCTTGCACTAGAAGGGAGGAGAAAGCATTGAATTGATCTTCTTGCTCAGGGATCTGAACTGAGGCTTCAGATCTGATTTGAACTGTAGGGGCTTCTAATCTTTCTTCTGATGCTGGTACTTCATGTGTGAGTAGAGAAAAAGAGGTTCATCAGGAAAATTTCATGCTCACACTCTGGCACAGAGTCCTTGAACCACAGTTTTACTTCTTGCCAACTAAGGAATAGTGACTTCTTCTTAATGTGAAAATTCCAATTTTCTCTTTGGTTCCAACAAACAACTCTCCAGATAGATCTACTGAGAATCTTTTGAAAATGAGAGTGAGCAGAGATCCATAGGGAAAGGATTCCTGTAGGTCTTTGGAAGCAATCATCATTTCTCTAAAATTACTACTGGCAAATTTACTTGGTGCCTTTGAACTGCCCAAAATAAAAGATTTCCATCTCTTGCAGTAATGGAGGAGTGAGTGCCTGCTCTAGGGGTCACAATGTTGGTGATCACTGAGTGGATTAGTCTCTTTTCAGCAGATAACTCATTCACTTGAAGTCCCCTCTTGCTGATAGTACCCAAACTTCCAATAATCCCCAATTTCTGCTTTTCTAAGGGAATGAACTCACTAAGCCTGTGTCCAGAACGTGGACAATCCAACATCTCAACCAACAACTCTTCTAAAATGGTGATCTTTGTACCTTTGACATATCCTACCATAGTTTCCGGATGAACTTAGTAGAGAGCATAGAATGATCTAATTGCATTTGCTACAAAGGGCTCGGAAATCTGACAGAGCTTGGTCCATCCCATAGCATTCAGGGTCTCTTCTACCCATGAAGGGTTTCCACTCATATATGAAAACTCAACAGCCTTTCCAGGACAGATTGGTATCTTGGCCAGGCATGGAGTTGATCAGGGTCAACTGGACAGAATCTGGAACCCTAGATGAAGCCATCTAGAAGATAGGAACAGAAAAGGCTCAAGGAATCATCAAAGGAGTGAGAGAAATACATAGGAGAGATGAAAGAACCTACCTTTCTTCTGGAGAGATGAGGTTCCTGATGGTTCCTGGGTGTCCTTCGCCGGAGAACAGTGAAGGCGCAAAAAGCAGAAGAGGACAGATTCGAAAGGGTGTCTTTGAAAGGGAGAAGGGGTTTGCTTATATGGAAAGAGAAAAGTAACTGGCCCTAGATTCAGGATGAACGGTCGGAGTTAAGTGATTTGACCGTTAAGACATGAAGGGACGCGTCTTAATGAGGTGTCAGTTACATAATTTTAATATTAAGCGCCTTTTCACGACTTCTTAGAGAGTCGAATTATGTATTCAACTACATCAGTCGAATGCATTGTTACTTCATTAATCGAATGTAACAATAATACATGAGTCGAATGCATGAGTTGAAAGTCTGAAACTTAGAAATTTTTTAGGATGATTTTTCACAGACAATTCATACAACAATATTTTAGCATATAATTCAAGCAGAATTTTGATTGGTAATTTAATCAGGGTTGCACATACCTATTTCTCTTCTAATAGATGTGAATCTATCCTCAGGAAGAGGATTTTGTAAAATATCTGCAAGTTGATTTTCTGTAGAAACAAATTCAAGTGAAATATTTCCATTACTTACATGGTCCTGATAAAGCTATGTCTAACCTCAATATGCTTCGTTCTTGAGTGCTGGATTGGATTCTTGGTCAAATTTATTGCACTTGTGTTGTCACAAAGTATTGGAATTTCTTGGAGCTGATGACCATAATCTTCCAATTGATGCTTGATCCATAAGAGTTGAGTACAACAACTTCCAGCTGCAATGTATTCAGCTTCTGTGGTGGATAAAACTACATAGTTTTGCTTCCTGGAAGACCAAGATATCAAGCACCCTGCAAGAATTTGACAAGTTCCACTGGTGTTTTTCTATCTAATTTGCATCCAGCATAGTCAGCATCACTATAACCAATTAACTTGAAATCAGAGCATCTGAGATACCATAGACCTAAATACTGGTATTTATAACATATCTAAAAATTCTTTTAATAGCATGATTCTTTTGGATCAGCTTGGAATCTTGCACATAGACAAACACTGAACATTATATCTAGTCTACTGGCAGTGAGATAGAGCAGTGATCCTATCATCCTCTGTAGAGCTTCTGATCTACCTTTTTACCAAGAGGATCACTATCTAACTTAATGCCTGAGCTCATGGGTGTTCCTAAAGGCTTACACTTGTCAAAACCATACTTAGAAAGTAAATCTGAAATATATTTGGTTTGACAAATGTGAGTTCCTTCCTTAGTCTGCTGATTTGCAACCAAGAAAATAATTAAGTTCACCCATCATGCTCATTTCAAATTCACTTAGCATTAAATTTTCAAAGAATTTGTAGAGTGATTCTGTAGTAACCCGGAAAATTTCATATTTAAAATTTGAAATAATAAATTTCTATAAAAAAGAATAATAGAAAGATACGTACCATTATCGTATGTGCAAGAACACATCAAAACAATTTTTCGTAAAAATTTTAAATCAACTCCAAATATTATCCCTAAGTGTTCCACGAATGAATCATGCAACGAAAAAATCCAATTGGCCAAACGTACGTCACAATGTAACTAATTATCCAAATTAGGAAACTAAATCGGAAAATCGTTAACATGGAAAAATAACACACCCATAAATTAAACGAACATGTCGAAGAGATTTCCAACAACATGAAATGAATAACCATTATCAGGTTTGGACCAATGGACCTCTCATAGCCCATGAATAAATTCAAATAAGAAAAATGCAATAAAATTCATAACTCTATTATTCCCTAATTAAAAAGGGAAAAACCTATAAGATAAATTCCAATAAATAATGGGCTTGGTTAAATTGACTCATTAGAATTTAGTGGTCCAAAATAAGGATTTTAAAAAGAAGAATAATGAGAAAATTCCCTAAATTCGCAACTTAAATATTACTTAAATAGAAAAGAGACATTTAATGCATTAAATAAGCAATTTGAGATGGAATTGGATTCCTAAACCTACCCCATATGATTTAGCACGAATTTAGACCTCAACCTAACCCAAATAGAAGTTGGAAAGCAAGGAAGGAAAGAGGAGTTAGGAAATCTCGTAATTAAAGAGAAATTTGAGTAGTAGTAAGAGTAGGAACCCTTACTAGCTTAAATACTCTCTTAACTCTCCATGGCCGGCCCTGAAACTTTGTTGGGACTTGCTGGACGTGGAGAGAAGGCCAAGGAGGAGGAGAATTCATGGGGAGAAGGCTCTCTCAAGCATCTACATTTGTTCTTCAAGTTCTAGCCCTAGAAGAGTAAAATGACTAAAGGTAGGTATTCTCACGAGCAAAACCTAATTATTTTGTCTGTAGATTGTTCCATGTACTAGGAACAAAATCCTCAAGTTTCATATTTTTCTATCAAGCCAATCTTTTATGGTTGATTATGAAGTTCTGCAAATATAATGAACCTGACCCTTCTTCTTTATTCTTGATCTCCATGTATACTCAACTCGTGCTCTCAAATTTTAACTAGAGTTACTGATGGATGTTAGGCATATTTTGCCGCTAAAAGCCCTAATTTTTATCCATCCTTTGTCACGAATTAAATCGTGCCTGATTTCGACAATGTACTGTTGCGGTTTACCTTGACTTGTGTTACAAGTTCCATACCTCTTTGTGGAGTCGTTTTTAGACCAAGTGTTCAACAGAGAACTTGTTACCTCATGAGTTTACTTTCATTTGGCACTATTTTCCATAATTTTGTTGATGTACTAAGAGTATTAGCTCGAACAGTAACACTGTGTCAGATACACGTAGTCAGTCACAACGTTTTATTACCTAGTCAAACGACCTTGTTTCTCAATTATTTGCTACTGTACAAAGTATTGGAAGTAATCTAACTAACAAAGGTGGTTTCACTCGATTTAGATCACCATAGCATTTGTTTTGATTTTTCAAACCCACAGTTGTCAAAGCCAATCCAAGTCGAAGTTGGAAATAGGTAGAAAAAGCAACCCAAACGTCATTTTCAGGTAGCGACAGGTCGACACGTCGCTACCATAACGCGAACAACATCATGGTCGCGACCCATACCAAAAATCAGGCCGTTTCGTGGTCTTTTCAGAAGGCGACAAGATCATGGTCGCTTCATGTTCTGAAGGCGACAGGCACTGTGTCGCCTTCTGCCTATGTCCACTTAATCAGCCATAACTTTTTCTATAGACCTCGGATTGACGAGCTGTTTTCTTTTCTAGATTCCTCATTCAAGGGCTTCAATTTGTATATTCATGTGTGACATTTGAATGCAAAATCAATGAGTTAGACCTTAGGAAGTGAAGGGATGGGATTGCATTTGCCTTCTAAAAGGCATACATCTTGGTTTCCGTCGTTTTGTGTCATTCTTGCATGTGTGAGTTTGATCTCTTCTAAGAAGGTTCTAGAAAGTCTTAACATGCATTTTTCACCCATATCAATTTAAAACATGTTTACATAATTTTAAAATGATTTTAAGTTCATGATCATGCTCTCTACTTGCCGATTATCCACTTCTTGCCTTGTATCAAACTTGCTAAAAACACATGTTATAAAATGGAGTCATATTGAATGATTTAAATGTAATAACATGGACAACTTTCTATCTATGATTTCTCTCACACGTTCACACACTTGAACCATCCAATTATGGCTTGATGGCACAAAATATCTCATAATGTATCTGGTTAATTTATTGCAATAATGTACATTGAATTGCTCTATTTTAAATGAATGTCTTCGTTTCTCGCGTTGTTTGGGAATACCGTTACCGATGCTCCACTGTTCTAGAATTCCTCTAGAACGTCGGGCACTTGTTTTTATATACACATTCCTTGACTGGACGACGAACTCCGTCGAATATTCCTTCTGCCAGACTAGTGAATCCTTGTTCAAGACCTCCGTAAGTCTCCTCTGCCCATAGATTCCCACATGGTCGACGAGCCGGTTGTACCCTAACACCTATGATACCTTTAGGGATCAACATGATCCAAACGGCCTTAGTTTGCTCGTTCTTACCTTGATTTCACGCGGACCTCTGGACCTGTACATAACATGGCCAGCAGAAAGGTAGTGTATTCCACCTGACTGCCAACACTAAGTGTGTGTTGTGCAACTGTTACTATCGTTCTTTACTGAAATTCACGTGCAATGACCATAAGATCTCATCTATACTCTACTTGCTCGTCTAATCACATTCACTCTACTATCTCGTCTCTCTCGTCATTCATCAAGTACTCTCTTGGTACTCTTTGAGCTATGTGGCTCCTACTGTTTGTACTATTCATGACTGTCTAGCGCTATAAAATGGGTCTTGTGACTCTAGTATCCAATGCATACTGTGCAAGGCACGGAGAGTGTCCGAGGGGCTCCAATCTAGTCTGGGGGCAGAGAGCCACCCGAAAATACCTGCAGAGGCTATTGACGGTGTTCTGCATTGCACCGTTCTGACTATACATATTGGCTAGACATCTAACTACTATCCTTTAGTCTGAGGAGTTCTGACATAGTGTCATATTACTGTGCTATCACAAACTGTATACTATTAGTCTGAAGAGTTCAGACATACTGTGCGATTACTGTGCTATCGCAGACTGTTACTGAACGGCTACTGTCCTAGAAGTGAGTATTGCCGTATTCTACTAGTGCACCGTTGGGCAACATACAGCTATCTCGTTACACGCTATCTTGTCATACGCTCTGCTTGCTCTACTTGATACTTGCTATCTTGAGTTATTGCGTACTATCGTGGACTAATCGCATTCAAAGTGCTCTACTCTCTCGTTGTCTAATGACAATAAAAGTGCTATATTCTCTCGGCTATCTACGGATAACCAAAGTGCCATTACTATTTTGATTGACAAAAGTTAATCAAAAGTGCTATACTATCTCGATTGATGAAAATCAATCGAAGTGCAATTTACTCTTTAACATCACCAACTATTATCTCTCCTGCTATTGCTTGCCATTGTCGCTACATGTTGTTGCGTTGTTATCGTTTCTATCGTGACTTGACTTTAATCATCGTGCTATACTTGATTTTTCTGCTATCTGAACCATGTTACTTGTGCTATTACTTTCTCAACTTACTTGACACGCTCTATCATAGTTACTCTACCATTTAATGCATAATTATTTAAAGCATGCTTGATCCTGAGATTTAAGTCCTACTGGGCGTTATCACTCACCCTCGTTATTTGTTATTGTGTCTCAGGTAACTCGGACAATGACGTTAACACACCAATGGGACAGGACCGAGTGATGAGTGACCCGGAGTCAAGTCATGAAGTTCCCCTAGTACAATGGAGTCTAGTAGTTATTGCTTTAGATTTCTTTTCAATGTAATGATGTCATTGAGCCTTATGTGTGGCTCTGAATTAGTGGTTGTAATAGTCTTAGTGATTTTATAATAAAATAAAGAGTTTATTCTAATTATTATTTATTAGATGCTATGATGTTTGCGAAAGTATGCGCAATTGTCGTTGCCATACTCGTTGTTCACGATCTCCTACGATTTATTCCGCTGCTAAATTGGAGGGGCGTGACAGATTCATTAGTAGAACCAAAGATAATGTCATCAACATAAATTTGTACAATTAAGATTCCATCTGAAAATTTCTTATAATAAAGTGCTATCTACTTTACCTTATAAAATCATTTGATATAAGATAAACACTTAATCTTTCATACCAAGCTCTTGGAGCTTGTTTAAGACCATACAGTGTTTTCTTTAAACGGAAAACATGATCAGGATGCTTAGTTCTTCAAAACCAGGTAGTTGCTCAACATACACTTCCTCTTTAATAAACCATTCAGAAAGCACTTTAATATCCATCTGAAATAAATTAATATTAAGAACAAGCATATGCTAATAAAATTCTAATTGCCTCTAATCTAGCTACTGGAGCGTAGGTTTCATCAAAGTCTATGGCTTCCTCTTGGAATATCATTGAGCAACAAGTCTGGCCTGTTCTAGTAATCACCCCTGATTCATCCATCTTGTTTCTGAAAACCCATCTGGTTCCAATAACTGGATGGTAAGTTGGTCTAGGTGGTCCAAACTTCACTACGTTGGAACTGATGTAGTTCTTCTTGCATAACAAGGATCCAAGACTCATCATCAGTGCATCATTGATTTTCTTAGGCTCATTTGAGAAACTAACGCAGAAAAATCACAAGGAGCTTGCGTACTCTGGTTCTTACCCTAGCTTGAGGATAACCTATGGATGTTGTTTCTAGGATGATCCCTATTGTTGCCCGGTTGGCTAACCAGAGGGGGGGTGAATGGGTCTTTAAAATAATCCTAGCTGATAAAAACCTGAACTCAGAACAAAAATAAAGAGTTCTTGAAAGGGATTAGTAATGGTTAGTAAAAACAGCAATCACCAAAGAAGACAATCACACAACACAGAAATTTATCCTGGTTCGGATCTCCTCTCCTTAGGAGTCCTACGTCCAGTCCCTGAGCAACCCTCAGGATTTCACTAACTAGGGTACAGTCCCCCTATGGACAAA
>JACBKR010004549.1:0-24600 GCA_014218235.1 Colocasia esculenta | reverse complement strand
TTTACTATGCTGTTGCTGATGTGTCTACTTTTCTTGAATGATAACTTTCTACAAAGATCGAGACCTTGGTAATGAAGTTATTTTCTGCTCTCATTTGGTAGTTTATAATAGATTATTTGGACCATCTGTTATTCAGGGCTTACTACCCAGCCTTAGAATTAGGCTCTTTGAAGCACCATGAGTTGTAGCTATGGCTGCAGAAACCTTTTGTTCAACTCAGCCTGGGTTCCATTCTATGTTATCTCAGCTGGTATATAAGTGCATTCTTTGACCCAAAGCAATAGCTTCGAGCTACTTCAGTAGATAAAATGGCTGCTGCATTCCAGCTCACTCAAGAATGGCATGTCTGCCAGCATGCTCATTCTGATCTTGGATGCAGCACAAAAGTCATCTCCTGAAGCACCACCATGAACAAAAGTCATCTCCAGAAGCACCACCATGAACACTACCCTGCATGCGCCTGCAGTGCAGTAAGGCACTTCATGGGCCAATAGAAGATTTTTTTGGCCTACCCAGTGCACGAGGCGCCCGCCAATAGAAGATTGTCCTTCACTTTCCTACCTGAATAATTGCCGAGTTAAAATCAATCAAATTGGCAGAACTAGTGCTATTCTTGTAGCCAATACCAATGTTTTATAAGAGCCATTCAGCAGACTTATAGGCTAGAAGTCCATGAGATCTACATCTACTGTCTTCTTTGGCAGGAGTACCAGAAAAGTTTGATTAATGGATTCAGGACTTCCATGATTAGAAATAAGTTCCTGAGCAGCTTTGAGTAAATCAACCTTGACTAATTCCCAAACTTTCTGGTAGAATTCAATGGAAAAACCATCAGACCCAGGGTCCATTTCAGCTTGACCTCTTCCTCCCACATTGACATAGTAGAGCTACCTGTTGTACATTGCTTAACTTTCCAATGGTAACATCTTGCTGTTCTGGAAACCATCTATGTTCCTCTAAACTTAAGTCCTTATGGTCTTTATCTTTGGGAATTTTTGAAGATAGTATTCTTTTCATGTTGACATCGATGATGTGGTGTAGCTTGGTTCATGGTGACATAAGAGAGTGCAGTGTTAGGGCATCTCATGTCGTACATGCTTTGTAAGGGCATGCATGTGAATGATTGTGTTTTGGTGTATGGCATGTCTGCAGTTAATTATTTTTAAGGAATCATCAGTGCATAGCAGGTGCTGTTTGCATTACTTTTTGGGTTTGTTTTATTCGTGAACTCATCTTTACAAGTTTTTGCTGCTGTAGATATGCTGCTGCAATAGAGAGAAATCCAGAGACCACGATGCATTTTACAATTGGGCATTGGTTCTCCAGGTTGGGTTTGATATCTGGGGTTATTCTTTTGTTGGAGACATACACTCATCATTTCCCAATACATACATTTAAGAAGAAGAATTCCTCCTTTTTCTCTTTTTTTTTTCCTGATTTAAAGTGATTCCTAGAATAACTGAGCTGTTTGTAAAAAAGAACCTTGTAGACTGTTTGAAGACTTATACTATGATTCTGAGCCCAGTCTCCATTCTTTTTCTCTCAACATATGGGATAGATATAAGAATACAGTTGAAAATCTGATCCAAGCTGATGGTGCCACTTGTTTTAAAATTCCTTTTTATTATTTATATCACGATGAACCGACTGCTGATAGTTTAACCAAAATGGTCCAAGATGAAGCAAAATGGAATTTTTCCCTTTGAACTTGCTCTTTCCAAAGTTCTAAAGCTCAGAAATTGGACCCAGAAGCCATTCCTCAGTCTCAAAAAGGAAAGTAAGAGAAAAGAGAAAACAGAGGAGAATGATGATAAAGAGAATGGTTAAGGAAGACCATGGAGGTAGGGGAGCAGTGCACTACATTTTCTATTTCTACCTTTTTCTTGTCCATGGTTGATGGGTTGTTGGATACCTTGTACATAAAAGTGCATGTATCAAACATAAAAGAGCAGCTCTTTTACAGTCATTCATAATTGTGTGTGTACAGGAGATGCCATTCCAGTATATAAAGAACACATGAAGTTACTTCTTTATAGTTTTGGATAGATATTACTGAATCAACACAAATTTCCTCCTAACATGGAACAGGTTCTATTGATGTCCCTATTGCACATTTTGGGAAGCAAACATGGCACAGACTTATCCCTATCCCAAAGTTTCCTTGGCATCAGAATAACTAGTACAAATAAGAGAGGAGAAATAGGATCTTTCTGTCAAGCCCTCTTCAACACTCTAAAAGACTGTTTAGAGAGGAGTTCAGGCACCCTTCCTCACACATCCGAAATTGGAGCAGATGTCTTCATGAGTAGAGTTTCAGGGTATGCTAGTGGCATTGTTCAATCTTCTTTATTGTATACAGTGGGGCTTGGAACTTATATTGGAACAGATCCTGTCAATAATAAGGGCACTTGGATGCATTTAGGTGTGTTTCATGCCAACTTGGTTAACTATCATTTTTTTTTTGTTTTTAAAGTTGCACTACTTTTTGCTTTCTTTTTTATTCATTGAATTGTGTTGCTGCCTTTTGATCCCCTTCAGAAAAAAGGAGAAGTTTTGACATGTGACATAGATTATTGTTTAACTACTATCCCAACATTCTACCCTTTGTTATTAATAACATGGTTAACAAATTTAGCCTCCCTCCTTCCATCCAACTGTTCTTCCATGTGACGTAACTTTTTGGAAATTTGAATAAATAATGTTCTGTTCTCTGAGCCTCTTTTAAGCTTGGCATACTTCTTTTCTGATGTTTTAAGCTTGACACACCTATTCTCCATCATATATGCTTAAATGAATGAAACTGCTCATTATAGTTTTATTTATGTGGCAGGAGAGTGCAGACAATGTTAGTCCAGATTCTAGTTCACCTTCAAGGATGCACTTCTTGAGGAGGCTTGCAGGAAATATGATGAGGCTACACGACTTTGTCCTACTCTTCATGATGTATTTTTCTTCTTGCGAAATTATTTTGACTTCCTTTGAATCTTTAAGACCTGCTTACATTTGACTTCACCCTTTAACATGACAATTTGACATGGCTTCTGCCCAAACCTAACCCTATAAAACCATATGTATTCCTGTAAATATGAAGGGAATTTCAGCAAATTTTTGTGTCCAACCAGGGGCATGATGATTGCATAAGCTGAGAAAAAGCAATACATAGTCAAAACTAGTCTACTGAATGTATTTTTTTTTTCTCTGGTTATTGCAATCCTTGTGCTTGTCTACCTCTACCATGGCTTTCTTGTGACCTTGTCATAGAATACCTACATCTGATATACCAGCATTTTTCTGTTATATTTTATTGTGCTGTTCCATTTGTGATTGGTTTCCCTACCTTGTATCTTCCATATTCATTCCAGTCCTCTATACCATCTTACTGGCTAGTTTATCCATACATCAAATAAAAGCTATTGTCTGCCAATATATGCACAAAAATGCCCTTCATGTTAGGCACCGTAACTGGCCATCAGATAAATGTGACTAACACAGAACTAATTAGAGTTGAAAAATGATTATAGTGTCTTGACCATGGAGTTCTGACCTGGATTGGCCAAGGAATTGGCATGATGGCCAATCTGGATCTGATCAGCCGACTGGCCCGACTTGGCCGATCAAAAGGAAGTCAGGATCGGCCTGATTAAAAAATAATTTAAGTGGCTTAAAAATAAAAATCATAAAAACAGGGAAAATAATGAAAAATTCACAAATAGCAGGAAAAAATCTAGATATCAATAGAGATGTTATATAAGTCATACCAGATACCACTAACATACATTGAGAAACATAAGTTATAAGAATTATAGAAAAGTTAAAGATAAAGTGTATTTAAATATTAAAAATCCGATTACCAATGAAAGTTATGATTATTCACTTATATATTTAAATAGATTTTGATAATGATTCGTAATTACCCTTTTATAACATAGTGGATTCCATTTAGATGATGTGGCATGTATAAGAATAAGTTAAATTGTCTTAAAAGTCTGGTATTCAATAGGAAAAAGGACAATTCAATTGATTCTCCAGGTGTTGATTTTGAAGTTTGTTGCCCAGTAATTCCAAGGTGGATATGCAAAATGAATTTACTTCAAAGGAAATTGTGAGAGAACATAAAAAAATAGAAAATTGGATATATCAGCCCGATTGAGTCTGGATCAACCAATCCAGGTGATCCTGAGCTGAGTCAGGCTGATTCTGGGCAGTCGTACTTGAATTTTTTTAATCTTGGATTCTATTAACCCCCAGAATTAGATTGTCACCTGACAATTCTGATCTAGATCAGCATCTGTATATTCCCCCTAGCCTTGTAGTCTTTCCAAGCAGGCCCAAAGAATAACTTCCATGGTCTTGACTTATTATTGGAAAAATACCCTACTGTATAAAGTTAAATGCAAAAGTGCCCCTCCATTGTGCAGCTTCATTTGTTTTTGGAGGACAATTAATTGCGGGCATGTTTATATAGCTGGATTATTCTAAAAGTGGGATCTCTGCAATTAATTGCAGGGACATTTCTGCATACATGTTTGTATGGCTGGTTATTTTGCAATTATCCCCAAGAATTGTGGTTACCATCTGGAAACAGCCATTCCTTAAGAAGAGAATGCTCTCTCTCTCTCTCTCTCATATGCACATGCACGCACAACCCCATGCCCAATCCCTCAGGCTGCATTTTTCTGTCGTCCCCCTGCACATGCGCATGCCCACTCAGAGAGGAGCATGTTCCTGATCCTGTTTTATTTTATTTTATTTTTTTTTGGGGGGGGGGGGGGAGGATGCACCTACAATTTGCCTTCTCTCCCTTATCTGACCACCTGCAATGAACAACAGTTGCGAGTTGCGACGGCATTGCAACAACTGGTACTGGTTACTATTTGTTGCTGGTGCCAGACTTGGCAACCTGTCAATCACCCTCATTACACACAAATCTCTTATCTTTTACCCCCTCTTCCTCTTCTCAGCCATAGTTGTCAAGGAAGGCGCCCAGACATGGGCCAGGTGCAGGCCTGCATTGTCGGGTCCCAAAAAGGCGCCCAAGGCGGGCTAGGCAGGCGCCTTGGCCCACCTGCGTGCCTCGAGGCGGCCTCGACCCAACGAGGTTTGTCCCTTTGCTTTGCAAATTAAAATTTTCTTTTTGGGGGTGGAGCGCTGCCCCTTGACCCCTGTGACTTGACCGCTTAGGTCAATCTGCTGACCTGGCCACACAGATCGATCTGTGTGTGCGTACCCACACATTGGAGAATTCAGGGCCTTAAACTCCAAATTCTAACATTGTTCACAATCATTGGATTGTGAACATTGTTACAGCCAGTAAAATGTAAAAAAAAATCCTAATGATTCTAATAATTGTGAACCTTGTCACTGTCATTACAATGTTTAAAAAATCCTAATTGTTCAAGTACTATTTAAATTTATTATGTTTCTAATATTTTTGCAGTGGATATTATGTTATAATTTTAATTATAATGACATATTAACAATTTTATTACAATTTTTTATTATTCATTCATTATGTACCTTTATATACTTAAATTCCATACAGCAACTCCACCTTGGATGCCTAAGCGCCAAGGATGGAAAACTTGGTTTCGATGTCTGTTTCGGCCCTGGCCAAAACTGAAACTGGCCGAAACCTGCAAAAAACCATTAAAAAGTATAAAAAATATGAAAAAACCAGGGAAAAATAAAAAATTACCAAAACATCAACAAAATCAGTGGACATGCATTTGAATGTGCTTAAATGAGATTAATGAGAAGTTGTAGTTTACCTGAACATCATTTAACTAAATGTTTATATTTGTAGTTTCATTTATTTAAGATATTATTTGTAAATAAGGAAGTACCTCTTATTTGAATTCAATAAAAATATAAAAAAATCATATCTCTTACTAATAAAAAGTCAACTCTCCCATCTAAGAAGAAAATCACAATTTTGGTGATTTCATCAAAATGTCGACTTTCTAATCCCTCATAATTTGGCCGAACTAAAAATTTCATCATTCAAATAAACTACATAGAATACTAAAAATTCAAAGTTCGGTGAAATAAGTCAAATGTACATGTGACTTCTCCAAGAGACTCACTCTCCTATTGACAGTACTTAGTCCATTGTCAGTAGAGAGTGAGTCCTTGGAGAAATGTACATTTCACTTATTTCATCGGACTTTGAATTTTTTGAATTCTATTTGATTTATTTGAGCTATGAATTTTTTAGTTAGACCAAATTATGAGGGATTAGAAACTTGGCATTTTGATGAAATCACCAAAATCATGATTTTTTTCTTAGACAGCGTTTTGGATGGCTTTTCAAACAGCTGAAATCCACACAAGCGGATTCCCACCACAATCGTGGGCTGGGCATGAGTTCGTGCCATTTCGTAGGCACGGGCCTCGTTGCCCGTGCCCAACTTGCGAACCACGTGGAAAAGAAAAAAAAGGCGGCTTCTCTCTCTCTCTCTCTCTTTGTGGTGCCTAGAATCCACAAAAGCGGAGAAAACCCCGCTTCTCGACGCAATGGAGAGAGAAAGCAGGTTGTCTCAATCTCTCTCCTTTGCCTGGAATTTGCCGTGCACGTAAGCCAAGGTTGCTTGGAAACATCGGCAATGTTGTCAGAGATTTTTGCCCCTAAAATCCGGCAAACCTCGTTTCTAAATGATACTTTAGATGGGAGAGTTAGTTTTTTATTGGTAAGAGATATGATTTTTTTGATATTTGTATTAGATTCAAATTGGCGGGTACTTCTTTATTTACATGTAATATCTTAAGTAAATGAAACTACAATATGTTCAGTTAAATAAGGTAGATTCGATAAGGTATTATATATATATGAGAGGGAATCAGATCAGGAATCAGTCAGTTTTGGCCGTTTTGGGTCGAAACCAGGGGAAACGATTTTGGGTTTCGCTCGAAACCATTGAACTATTGTTTTTTTAAGTTAAAGGACCATAACAGTGTTCCAGTCCGGTTATCAGTGAAGGTTGAAATCGAAACATTTCGGCCGGGTTTCGCCCGAAACCATTGAACTATTGTTTTTTTAAGTTAAAGGACCATAACATGTTCCAGTCCGGTTATCGGTGAAGGTTGAAACCAAAACATTTCGGCCGAAACCTACAACCATGCTAAGCACCGCCTAGGTGGGCGCCTAAGCAGTTAGGTGTTCAGGGACCCCAAGAATGCCTTGTATGCTTTAGTGCCTTGACATTTATGTTCCCAACCACTTGCTGGTGCTAAGGATTTGGTGACAAGGGGCGACATTCATCACTTCCTCTCCTTGCCTTTTCCTTCCTATTTTCCCTTTTTCTCTTGGGGGTGGGAAGGGGGGTTGGGGTTGGGGGTGTGAATTGGTGGCAACTGTGGTTGGCTTGTTGCGAGTTCTTCTCTCTCTCTCTCTCTCTCTCTAATCTGGTGGATTAGCATGTTTAGGAGTTCATTGTGGTTAAGTTAAATAGAATAATATTGATAGGAGCAGTGGAAATGTTATTAGGTAATTTCAGGGTATTCAGGTAAATTGCTTAGTAGTTGATTTGAGTGTTAGCATCAAATATGGAAGATTATATAGCTATATTGGCAAACCATACTTAACTATCGTTTAGTTACTTATATACGATGATAGGGACTTTTGGGGGGATAGGTTGCTCCACACGGCCTTAGTGTGGCATTCAATTGTATAAGTGTTGGGGAGTTGTCTTTTGGTGCAATTGCCTATATTTGTACGTTCTCTTTTCATTAATATACTAGTTGTACTGCCCACTTTAAAAAAAAAACTGATGATCAAGGCATTGGATATATGTCGATGTTAGATGCATATCGGCTAATACATCGATTCGATGGTACAACACCAAATAGGAAAGGCTAAGGCATAGTTGTCAAGGCACCCAAGGCGTTCTTGGGGTCCTTGAGCACCTAAGCACTTAGGCATCTGCCTAGGCAGTGCTCAGGCGTCCAATGTGGTATCTCCCTCTTATATGAAATTATGTAACAATATATAATAAATGAATATAAAAAATGCAATAAAATGTTATATACCATTATAATTAAAGTGGAACATAATATTCAATGCAAAAATATTAGAAACATAATAAATTTAGATAGTTCTTGAACAATTAGGATTTTTTTTTTTAAACATTTTGATGACTATGACAATGTTCTCAATTCTTAGAATCGTTAGGATGTTGTTTTTAACTTTTTAATGATTGTGACAATGTTCACAATCTGATAATTGTGAACAATGTTAGAGTTTGGAGCTTGAGTCCTTGAATTCTCCAATGTGCGGGTACACACATGGATTGACCTGAGCGGTCAGGTCGCAAGGGTCAAGGGGGCAGCGCCCTTGAGAAGGTTTCAGGGGGTGGAGCCTCCAGAAAGAAAATTTTAATTTGCAAAGTAAAGGGACAGCCCTCATTGGGTCCAGGCCACCCTGAGGCACCTAGGAGGGCCAATGCGCCCGCCTAATCAGCCTAGGTGCTGACTTGGGGCTCCTTTTTGGCCCCGATAAGGCAGGCCTTCACCTGGCCCATGTTTAGGTGCCTTCCTGCCTAGGCGAGAACTATGGACTAAGGCATATTGTTAAAAAAAATACTTTCTTGCTTCTGTCTCATTACTGTTTGTCAATTTTATTGAGTTTACTATTTTTGTTATGGTAACTAATATACCAATATAGAGTGTTGTCATTTGAAGCCTAAATGGGAGAATCATCTCTTGTTGATCTTGGCTTCCTCTTTGATTGTGCATGCTTTTTATTAGTTAATTTAGTACTTCTTTCAGAGAATGCACATGATTATGTCTTAGGCTCATTATTGTGCATGGAAAAAAGGATCGGATCGGCCCAGGGATCAGCCAGGGCCGATCTGATCCGGATCGGGCCGATTACAACCAGGAATCGGCTGGGATTGGTCGGATCGGCCATAGCCGATCCGATCCGATCCGGAATCAGATCGGGCTGGAATCGGATCAAGCCGATCCCGCCTTCCATGTTATTGTGGCAGAAACTGCAGGGGCTTAGGAATTGTGCAGTGTTCAGCAAGGAATGTTGTATTGGAATTTGGTTTTATCCTGGTAGGATCAAAGAGAAGAGATCTCGGAGATATCTCGAAAAAATTTTGGGCAGTTGGTTGTGTGGGGGGTTGATCCTTTTCTCTAGCTTGTAGATCTTTAGTCTTCCTCTATTTTTTTTCCCCCTTGTCCTCCTCCTTTTTGGCTTGCAAACTAATGGAACATGACAGGTCGACAGTAGCAGGTTAAGAATGATAGGTGGCTCAACTGCATACTAGCTCCTAGTCTTCATAACACTCTGGTGGGTGGGGGTTGGAGGGGAACAATGTGGTTTCAAAGCCTTGAGCTTGAGTGAGGCAGAAGGAAACTGGCCAATCCATGTTCATGGTAGTCATACAACTTGCTCAAATTTTGCATGTCTTTGGCTAGTTGTTTTGGTCTTTTCAGATTTCAGCAATCTGGAAAGAGAGATTCTTGAGAGATCTTGAGAGATTCTCAGAAGATTGCAAACCATGGTCTTCAGTGTCAACCTGACAGTAAAATAACTTTCAACTTCTGCTGGAAAAAAAATGCTTGAATCTTGATGTTTGTTTCTTGCATTTTTAATTGCTCTTCATCATGCTCATCACATTAAGTTCAGCCTTAATCATCCCTTCTAGGACACTAACAAGATATGTTTTCTTTGGCTTGCATGGTGCCATTTGGTTTGATTACTTCACCACCTGTTGTTGCCATATGTATACATGTTGTGATCAAAGGGTACACATGGATTTGACATGTTGATGACTTAATCACTAGAGTTTGTCTGCGTTACCTGGTTTTATTATCATCATCCAAAAGAAAGGACAAAAGAACGAAATGTATCTGATGTTTTCAGTTTTTTCAGGAGTTCCTCTAACAGGGGGATGTGCATCCTTGTACCTTTTCATGGTTATTTCTTCTAAGCTAAAAACATACATCACATTACATAGATGATTTCTCTTTCTGCCTGCAACTGATGAAAATGATACAGTGACATAACTTATCGAAGACGGGATTGTCTTTAACCATATGCAAGATATACCACCCTTTTTTTGGATTTAAAATTTATTTTCTCATTTGCATTGATTTGGATCTTCATGTTGGATATTTGTTTTTTGCTTAGGCATTTTATAACTGGGCTATTGCCATCTCTGATCGGGCCAAAATGCGCGGTCGCACTAAGGAGGCAGAAGAACTGTGGAAACAGGTAATCAAATAGGGTCGTGATCCTTGATATATGTTTATCCAATGTTTAACACTATGGTTTGCTGTGAAGTTGCCAGTTGCCACCAATATATATTCTTGAAATGTGGATGATACCTTGGAATATATTGATAGAAGAAATGATGTACAAGTGTAGAGGTATAAAGAAACAAAAACCTCTATACACGGATGCCCACCCCCAACAAAGAACTGCCACCTCAACTCCCCAACACAAAAAAAGGTGGGAGTTGGAGACGTCTACATTTCCCAAATGTTTTGCCCACAAACAAACTTTGTTTCTGATGAAGAGAAAAATGTTTTCTTCTGTCCGCGCTTCTCTCCTAAATATCCTACGATTTCTTTCATTCCATAAGGTCCAGTGTCTGGCATGTAGAATCAGCCACCATGCCACCCAATCTCTGTTGTTGAAGCAGCACGTGTTCCAATCCCGAGAAGAAGATGAACCCTCTCAAAATTAGGAACGTGCTGCTGTATACATTGGCCAATGAGAGCCCTAAACCTTTGGCAAAAGAACAAGCTGAGAATATATGATCCAGGTCCTCCTCTACCTCCCCGTAATGACAACAAAGTGTAGGAATATCTTGGAGGAAGGTGCCACCAATATATAAGCTTGGGCTGGTAAAAGAGACCTTTTGATGTGATCCTGATTATTAAAATGTTATATATTTCATTTGTAGAAAGGAGAATAAAAACATTAAACAAGAAAACAATAGTGCTATAAGTTGTTTGGATATCTTTAATGTGTCTTTCTTTACCAAAAACTTGAGCACTGACAGGCAATACTACATGGTGTGACATCATGTTGTTTGTCAATTGGCGTCAGTGTAATCACCAGCTATCAAGATTGGTCTTGGAGCTTCTTTTTTATTTATAATATTTTTGATTCTTTTGCTGTAGCAGTACTCATCTTATTCTGTGTCACTGAGGTTCATAGACACCTCATTATCATACAAACTTCTTTTATTATGGCTATCATATGCTAGTTTCTATTTTCATTTGTGTTCAATCTGAATAGAAATTTTTTTGTTATTGTAGAGCATGTGCTTATGATCAGGATAAGAACATGAAATTTAAAGAGAATTGTTTCTTTCTGCAGGCAACGAAGAAGTATGAAAAGGCTGTTCAGCTCAATTGGAATAGCCCACAGGTATATATGTAGAAGAATGTCACTTTTTTTGTCTATTCCCTTTGTCACTGTGCTGCTTCTGGCATCCTTCTGGCATAAAGAGACCTTACCTGTGGACAAAACCACATCCAAACCATGGTTTGCTGGAGCGCCAATTCGGGGCGAATCGGATTCGCCCTGATTCGATCCGATTCGGCTCGAATCGGACTGAGCCGATTCGGGTGGATCCGGCCAGGAACCCATGGTTCTGCCCCAGGTGTGGCCAGATTCACATGGATTTGATGTTTTTTTGGCCGATTCTCTGTTTAAAGCCTCCGGTGAAGAATTTCATGTATAACTGATGATATTTATGTCATGTAATGCTACACAAACATCTATTTTCAATCAATTTTATTAGAAATTGAGTACAAAGTACAAACATGAAACATGAAACTCAATTGTAAATAGAAAATACAATGAGACTCGTACAAACATCAAACTCAAATCCAAATACAAAATACAATGAGCCTAGTACCCCCAATATCCCTGCTGATATGGATCATATGTACCCCACTGGGGCTGGACAGACTCATTTGACTTTATAGTAGCTCCTCAATAAGATGATAACTTTTGGTTTGAGACACAAAGGTACGAAACTCATCCCAAGACATCATGGTGTTGTATCTAGTCCGAAACTCCCTCACATAGTAGTCCCACATCTCACAGTCAGGACGAACTACCCTTAGACTAGCCATTTGTACATCCTCTAAAAGAGCATAAATTTGAACAGGAACATGAACAAGAACAGATGGAGGTGGATAAAAATATGGTGCAGGGTAGCCTGTGGTGGCGTAGCCACTATAGCCACTGGAGTAGCTTGTGTCGGATGACTCTGCTTGATAACTATGGCCCCCATACGATCCCACAGACTCATGTGTGCTCATTCTCTCAAAATCAGATATCATAGTGTTATAGCTATCACTGTCCACTGCTGAACCTTCTGCATGACCACCTTTCACAAACTTCCGCCTTCTATTGTACTGCATTGGGGCGCCATGATCACCATCTTGGGTGAATTGGTCACCATAGCGCTGCTCCGCTGTAAATACCATCTCACCCCCGCCCCCTCCCCCATCTCCATCATTACCGCCGTCCCCTCCCCCATCTCCATCACCCCCCACCCCCCTACAGACCCACCCGATGAACACTTCATGGAGTCATGGGAGCAGCTGTTGGGTAATCGGGGCGAATCCTCATAAGGTGTTTCTTCTGCATTTGGATCCAAGGTTTCTAAATCTGCAATATCAAGTGGATCTTCAACAGGAGCAACCATTTTTTTCCCTTTCTTGGATCCCCAGGAGAACCGGCTCTTCTTCTTTTGTGCTGGAGCAGGTGGCTTTCGTATGACAATGCCTTTGGCTGGGCCACATGCTTGACCTTTGTCCTTCCCTTTTGCAGGTTGGGATGTCGCCACCGCCTTTCCTTTTGCAGCATGGGATGGAGCAGCAGATTGCGTATGTGATCCCTTCCTTCTTGGTTGTGAGGAAGCAATTGCAGGTGCTTTCTCTCATAGACTGTGAGCGGGCTGTAGGGCCTAGCATCAATATTTGAAAGTCCACATCATCATCAAGATTTGCCTCACCTGTAATAGTCCCCAACGTCACAAATTAAGGTAAGGACAAACACAAAATATTGAATGAATACTTTTAACAAATGATAACTACTGTCTCACCTCTAGAAGGCATGGCACGTTCCATTCGTAAGTCGCCAAGAAGATCCACCTCATCCTCTGCCTCGGCTCGAAATTGAGAAGAATGTGGCTGTCCCACATCTCCATGTTCTCCCTCCTCCTCTTCTGCAGCTTCTACAACCCTAGCTAAGAATGTGTTAGGACGAGGTGGATCATCTCGTAGGAACCCAATGTCAACCGGATCATACTCCACATCCCCTCGCTTTGGATCATCTGTGAGATGTTTCACCTTTAACCTCATATTGTAGTGCACATACACCAAATTGTCCAAGCGCCTATGTGACAATCTGTTTCGGACTTTGGTGTGTATCAATGCGAATGTGCTCAGTTTCTCTCACACCCACTGGAGGAGGAGGTCTGTGACGAGATCTTCACTACAATTTTCCTCAATATAGGTGTCGAATGCTCAAAGTTGAACCACCAATCATCTGCAAAAAAGTTAGTAATACTCAATTAGTCAATCATTGGGTCTACTAATATCCAAGAATGTACCTTGTGATCTTCTGCCTAGCCTCCACCACCATCCTCACAGGTTGCAGTGTGCCAATCTCTTTCAACATCAAATCTACACAGTGTGCTGCACAGGAAGTCCAGTAAAGATGGGGATAAATGTCCATCAACTTCTCCCGTGCCTTCTTGTAAGTAGAGCCATTATTGGTCACCACTTGCACAATGTATTGCTCTCCTATCTCATCCACAACCTCCCGCATCAAACTCAAAATGTATTCAGCATTGTGCACTCTATCTGATGCATCAATAGATTTTTGGTAGAACATCTGTCTATCACAATATACAAGGAAGTTGATGAGGCTGCTCTTGGTGATACCTGACCAACCATCACACATCAATGTGCAATCATATTTCTCTTACTTTTTCTTGAAGCTTTGGATATATGACTTGATCTCATGTACTTCTTCATCTAGATATCTCCCTGCCAAGTCTCTTGATGAGGGAGGTTGCACATAAAGCCCATGTCATTGTACTTCTTGGATCATGGTTTTGTAATATGGGCTATTAGTTGCATTGAATGAAATGCCTGAATGATGCCACCATTTTGTCACTGCACGACCCACTTTATATCTAGGCCCTTGCTGGTTGTATGCATCCTCAATTCTAGTATGCTTGCCATGCTTCCAAGAATATATATTAGGATCCACCTCTTCTAAGGTTACACTCAAGGTTTGCCATATCGGATCTCGCCTTCGTCTCGGGAAGGTCAAAGAGAAGAGATCTCGGAGAGATCTCGGTAAGATCTCGGGAGATTAGGATAACATAAAAGTGTGGATCACATAGGTTCACATAGATAATTCCTTAAGGACATAGATAATTGCATACATTCCAAAGTCTCAACTATGGATGACATAGGTTCACATCATGTTTGCTGGAGCGGCAATTCGGACCGAATCGGGTTCTCCTTGATTCGATCCAATCGTATGGAATCGGTTCGATTCGCATAGGCTTATTGTATATATATTTAATATAACACAGATAATAATAAAGAAACTAGAAAGTGAATTCTCATGAGTTTGAGTGATAATAGTTTAGGTTGACCAAATCTTGAGAGGTCTCAAGCAGACTAAGTGTTGTCAGTAGGAGAGTGGCTCCCTTGGAGAAGTCACATGTACGTTTGACTTTTTTTACCGGACTTTAGATTTTTAGTGTTCCATGTGGTTTATTTGAATTATCAATTTTTAGATAGACTAATTATGAGAGATTAGAAAGTTAGCATTTCGCTAAATCACTAAAATCACGATTTTCTTCTTCGATGGGAGAGTTGACTTTTTATTGGTAAGAGATATGATTTTTTTGATATTTTTATTGGATTCAAATGGGGGGTACTTCCTTATTTACATGTAATATCTTAGTAATGAAACTATAAATACTAACATTTACTTAAATGATACTCAGGTAAATAAGAGGATCCTGACAACCCTGCCTGAGAGATCCTGAACAACCCTGCCTGAAGAGATCCTGACAACCCTACTTGACTCATCTCGGCCTTCTCGTTTCTCGAGAAGGGGCCGAGACCGATATTCTCGCGAGATCTCGCGAGATTGCTTACCATGGTTACACTTGTGGATCTCTTCCTCTGCCTTTGTTGTTGGTCTGGGACTGGGACTTCGGCTGGAATATAAGTGAAGTAATCCCCCACATTGGAAAATCGACGAGACTGCTTCTCGCCCCCAACCCTGGACCCACTGCCACTACTACCACTGCCAACCTCAAAACTCCCTCTCTGCTCAGCTTCCCATGACTCAACCCTGGTTTGTTCTCTGGTCCGCCTAAGAGGTTGATCAGGCACATGCTCTGCATAAGTTTCTGGCTCATCATCATCGTCTTCATCTCATTGCCTTCCTGAGATGATCCTCTCCTGCATCTCCCTATCTGCCCTCAGTCTCGGCCCGAACACCCTTCAAGTGTTCAACCATGAGCCGCTTCACTTCAATAGGCATCGACTTGCAACCTTGCACATCATGGTACCCTGCTAGCCGCCCACCTGCAAGGTGCTTCTTTAGGCGAGAGATGCCACCTCCTTGTCCCGTATGGTCGTAGTAGTTGCACTTGTAATTGTGCCTACTGCCCAATGCGGTCCTATGCTGCCACCCAATATCCTCACTATTGCCCTTCTTCGGTGACATCTACGTAAAACAATAGTCATTACATTTCGGACATTTTTTTTTTTAATGTTGGTTTCAGATACAAACATTTCTAACAACAGTTAAACATTGTAAGTTGCATTGCTATGAAATGCACATAGGTTGCAATTTTTTTAAAAAATAATTTCATAAATTCGAAATTTGAAGAAAATGACGAAATCCATGTGAAAAAATTGTAGATTCAAGGGAGAAATGGTTGCAAGTGAACACTAATCACTTGCAACATCATTTCCCATGAATATATTTCCTATACATCAACAAAAATTAAAACATGAAGGATACATGGTGGGTTACCTTGAAAATAGTGAAATGGGTGAAGAGAGAGATGAAAACAGCCCAAGAACGCCTCCAAGCACCTTCAAATCCATGTAGGAAGCCTCCTTAGGTCTCTTGGAGTGTAGATCTGGGGTTTCCTTGAGGGAAAAGGGGGAAAAATGGGAGAAAGAAGGGCTTTCGGCGTGAAACCCCGCAGGGTGCCGGTCGACACTTAAGGGTGTCGACCGTATCGGATGGTGGCGGATCCGGCGAAGTGAATCGGGTTGGATCGAATCGAACCAGATCCACTCAATTCGGCCGGTCCGCAGCCGGCTGGGGCGAATCAAGCGAATTACAAATCGGGCTCGCCCTTATTTGATCCGATTCAACCGAATCGGGCTGATCGAGATTCGATCCGCCTTGCAAAACCCTGATCCAAACATCAATAATCTTCCAAAAATTTAATAATCCTCCTACTGCCCACTTGACAAGGGTAGATATTTCAAAGGGATCAGCTGTTTTTACAATATGTTTCCACACATGAGAAAGTATAGCAAAATAGGCAGGTCTGCGATTCATGTCTTTGCACACGAATCTTTCTCTTCTCCATATCCACTTAAAAGCATAGCTTTTGTTGGAGGAGATTCTATGCCTATGTCTTTGTGCCTTAGACGACTAGCAAGATGCATGCATCTACTCTATTTGATAGCACCTGATAAAAGGAGCAGCCTGCCTTCTGCTGGTTTCAATCTTCTTCTCTGTATATGTACTTCAGGCACTAGCAAGTGACTGGTGGTCAGGATAGATAGGATGCATTTGGAAAGAGTCTACATCCCACCAGCTGAAAATGCAATCTTGCTCATAGCATTTTTTACCCAATTTTTTTCTTTGTTTATGACATGTGTGACCAACAATTTTACTAATAAACAGTTTGCCAACTTGAATGATATATGAGATGGCTGTGGCCTGTGGTCCTTATTAATGTTATGGTACCAACTATTTCCTTTAAAAGCAGTAGTTTGCCAGCTCAGATGAGATTGCTGTGATATTCAAGGATGTTCGTTTCGGTTTCAGACTTGGTTTTGGCCGGTCCGAAACCGATTCAATTATAAAATAGTATGTTCTTTAATGATATAAATATACAAAAATTGAAACAAAACTGAACCGGTTTCGGTCGAAACATTTCGGCCAAAATTGCCATATATGGTGGTCTTTAGATGTAAACCATGCTTTTTTTTTTGAAAGTCGGTAGTATAACAAGTATATATTAAAATGAAAAGAGAATATACAAGAATAGGTAGGCCAAAACCCAAGAGAGACCACCTCCAAAACACCTATACATAGGGGTGTAAACGGGTCAGAGTCAAAGTCGGAAACAACAGTTTTCGAATCCGATTCTTATAAGAAATATCGGAAATAATCGGATTTGGAATCGGATATGGAAACAACATCGAATCTGTTTCTTCAAATTATCGGATAATCGGATTCGGAAATCGGATAATCGGATAATATATAATATATATGTAATATGTTATCTATATTATATGATATACATATTATATAATATATATTATATACTATCGGATATGGAAATCAGATAATCAGATACGGAAACAACAGTTCGATTCCGATAGCTTATCGAAAATATCCGAATCCGATAAACTATCAGTAGTTAAATGTGTTTCTAAATCCTATAATTTTTATCATATCATATATTTTTTACAATCCTACCTATACAGCAAGAGCACACCAAGATAGTGTAAAAGGCCAAACATCCAAAAAGAGATGTAGATGAGTTGTCATTGGAAAGAGTGGTCGCCCACTCCATTCTGTCCCAAACAAAATGTAACAGAGCTTCCTTCGCATGTGACCCCCCCCCCCCCCCCCCCCCCCCCCCCCCCCCCCCCCCCCCCCCAAAAAAAACATACCACCCATAAGTTGGCATGAAAGATGAGCCACTAAATCGGCCTCTAGCTTAAGGGGATAGGGCCTATTCCAATCTCGAAATAAAGAAGAGATATCACCTCGCAAGATAATAGAACATCCACCTCCATGTCCCTTGAGAGTAGGAGCAACACACAAAAGATGATCCAATGATTTCTCCTCAGCACCAAAGAGACAACAAGGACTTAAGTTCAGTAAGAAACGGGCTAATCTATCCCTAGTGGGAAACCACCCATGAGAAATCCTCCAGGCCAAAATCTTAACCTTGAGAGGACTGATCGGCCTCCACATTTCCTAGAGAAATGCAAATCACATCCCCCCATTCGAGCAAATATCATAAGCTGATTTGACTGAGAAAATGTCTTTCTTCCCCATCTCCAAAATCAAGCATTCTCCCCATCTTGCGGGTGAAAAGGAAGGAGAAAGCTCAAAAGGCTCTAAAGTTGCTCCACCTCCTCTTGATTGAAGTCACGCCTAAAAGTTGGGGCCCAAGAGCCACCTAAGACTTGTTGGTCAAAAGCCTGTGCCACAGAACCACTGAAGTTGTCGAAATAGCAAAAAGACGAGAGAACAAAGACTCCAAAATGAAGTCACCATACCATCTGTCACTCCAAAAAAGGCATTTATGATCATCTCCCAACTTCACAAGGACCCCAGTAGCAATAAAGTCCATACAAGAGGAGATATTTTGCCAAAGAGAGGAGGTCCTGTGGTGGGGGGAGGGGACTAGGTCCCAAACTTTGGAGGAGGAAAAATAGTGCCAGCTAAGCACATCGGACCATAACCCCTCTTCCCTATTGCCCCCACCTCTAAAGCCATTTGCACAGTAGAGCTAAATTGAAGTTTCTAACATTCTTCAGTCTCATGCCTCTTTGCTCCTTGGAGGTGATAATCTTGCCCCAAGAAATGTCATGCCACCATCTGCATTTGTCTTCAGAACCATGCCAAAAGAATCTGCTCTAAATTGAATGAAACTTTCTAGCTACGGAACTCAGAATGTGAAACATGGAGAGAAAATAGGTGGGAAGACTGTCTAAAATCGAGCTACACAAAGTGAGACAACCCCCATAAGATAACAATCTCGCCTTACTTGCAAGCTTAGACTCGTATCCCTGAGTAATAAGGCACCAATCAGCACAGCCCTAGGGACAGAGGGAGACCTAAGTATGAGAAAGGAACTCTCCAATGGCACAACCTAACATTGTAACCGCCATCTATAAAGGTCTCTCCTCCGAGTTGACCCTAACCAGGAGACTTCTGTAGCAAATTACTTCAAACCGGTGACCTCCTTCAGAAGCTCCAACAAAAGTCTTGCCATAGTATGGTAATGACCCCCATCCACCAAGAGCAAGATAGTATCATTAGTGTACTGAAGATGAGAGATCAAGGGGCCATCTCTACTCACCTAAAAGCCACTGATCAGACCAAAATCCTCAGCTTTCTGCCACACTCTACTGACAACACTTAACACCCAACCCAAACAGAAGGGGGAGAGTGGGTCCAATTGGCACAAACCCCGACCACTGTGGAACGATGACATCATCTTCCCGTTAATGAGAATTGTGAAGGAAGCTGAAGTAACATAAGCCCTAACCAACACAATCTAGGTGGTCCTAAACCCCATCCTCTACAGACATCAAAAAGACATTGCCAGTTGACTCAGTCATAAGTCTTCTCAAAATCCAACTTCAAAACCACTCTTTTCCTCCTCTAGTGCTTAAAAGCATAGATACACGTGCACCACCAAAAACTTGTCCAAGATATGTCTCCCTCTAATGAAAGCTCACTGGAAATGACTAAACAAAGTTTTCGTGAGAGAGATCAATCTCCCTGCTAAGAGCTTAGTGATGATCTTGTAACTATCATTGGGAAGTTGGTAGGCCTAAAATTCCTAAAGTCTTGAGCACCCGACTTCTTAGGGATGAGGACCAAAAAAGTCTTGTTGATACCCCCTAAATGCGCTTTTCCTTCCTGAAACTCTTCAATGCCTCAATGACGTCCTCCTTAATGATATCCAAACACGTCTGATAGAACAGTAAGGAGAAGCCATCGGGACTAGAGCCCTGTCTCCCCCCAGAAAGAAAACAGTCTGGTGGATCTCTTCCTCTGAAAAAGGAAGTGAGATAGCCTCCCTTTTATCCGAGGAGAGGCTAGGAGGGAGGTCAGTAGCAAATCTTGTCCTACAAGAAGATTTCTCTGAGAACAAAGAGGAATTGAAGACTCTCGCTTGATCTCTACTCTCCATCTGAGAAGAGAAGTAGTGATCCTCCACCTTGATGTTAGAGATGGAGTTGACCCTTCTCCTCTCTAAAACAATCTACTGGAAGTAGGCAGTGTTCCTGTCACTCTCTGTAATCCATCTTTATTTGGATCTTTGTCTTTAATAAATTTCCTCCTTGGCTAACAAATCGTCAAATTGACATCTCAATGAGTCCCTCACTATCCTATCTTCCTCCTCTATAAGATCTGCTTCCTCCAAGCTATCCAATTTTGCTTGCTGTTGAATGATCCTATCCTTAGCCACCCTCCCAGGAAGGGTTTTACCAGTCCTCTAGGAGCGATGAATGTGTGCAGTGTGCTTTAACTTCTTCACTAGCGTACCCATAGCTGAAGGACTGGCAATCGGGCTACTTTAAGCCCCCACGACCATCTCTAAGAAGTCACTCTCCCTAAGCCAGGCCTACTCTAACCGGAAGCCGAATGATCTGCCATACTACCTTGAAGTCTTCAATAGAATGAGTTTGTGGTCAGAGGTTGACCTTGCTAGTCTCAACACTTGCGCCCAAGGGAAACGATCCTCCCAATCAATGGAGACTAAGAACCTGTCTAATCTAAAGCAAGAAGCACAACCCTCATGTTGGACCAAGGGACTTGTGACATGCCTAAGTCCACTAAAGTAGCCTCTTGGATAAAAATTCAAGAATCATCCATGTCATTCGTCAGGGCATTGTCCTTGGAACTCTGCCAAGTTGCTGCAACTGTATTGATGTCCCCTCCAAGATGCCATGGGTGACCTAAAGAGAGATGGAAGTGGATCAACTCCTCGCACATCTGATGCTTCTCCTTCCTGGGTTAAGGTCCTTAAAGTCCAGTGAAGTCTCAAAGGAAGCCATCACGGATACCCCTGAAGTACAAAGAGACAGCCTACCTAGTAATGACCCTCTCGTGAGACACCTCCTTCACCTCAAAAAGGTTCCATAGGATCATAATCCCCTCGGACCTACCCACAGTAGGGGAGACCGCACCCTGGGGTAACTGGATGCCACCGGTGTCCCTAATGAGGTCACTACCATTCCTTCCCACTTCGTTTCTTGTAAGTATAAAATATCAATTTTGCACCTCCTAATCAACTCTTTGACAACCCTCTACTTGTTAGCCCCTCCTAACCTTCTCACATTCCAAGAGATGATCCTCATTGATGGTTGGATAGTGGGCCCTCTTCTTTTCCTTCCCCTCCTCCCTGCATCTACCCGCCCTAGAGTAGGATCTTACCTCTCCCCTGATACTTGCACTCCATCGTTTGTTAATCTTAGAGATCAAGTCCTTCTCAGCCACATCAAAAGGAATCCCCACCTCTTCTACCACACCCTTCGCATGTTCCATTATGAGAACCTCGACCTTATTAAGCATCTCCCTAACCTCCTTAGTCCCACCCTATTTTTGCTTGGGCCTCGACTTCTTCTTGCATCTCCCTCTCCCCCATCCAGCAAGAGAACACCCAAATCATCACTCTCGACCTCTTGCGCCAGGGATAACATCATCAAGGGCTCTAGGTCCTGCGGCCAAGCCGGATGCTCAAACCCCAATGGAAGAAGGTCCCTCGTACATAAGGCCGAAGGCAATGGTGAAGTGGGATTGAGCAAATCTTCATAGCACCACCTCCCAGGGCAAGAGAGGAGGAGACTAGAGGACCGGGGTGCAAATGGGGAAGACAGAAGGGCACCGACGGTCCATTGCCTACTAGAAGAGAGCCCCCTCTTCGACAGACAACCCAATTTGGATCGAGGGGCTCAACCTCGATAGGCGGTGGACAAGCCATCAGAGGGAGACTCTGTGAAGAAGGGCTCTCCGGAACGCAAAGGCCCCCTGTTGGACCAAAAAATGTGCATGACAATAATATATGCAAATTTTAAACCAAGTTCATGGCCATGGGGTAGAAGGTCATAAATTGATACCTATGGTTCGGGGGGCGATGGTTGATCAGTTCGTACCATGGGCAAAAAGAAAAAAATCAATAGCAATATAGGAAAATACTGTCTTGGCCGCTGCCTGTTAGCAGAGGAAGAAGAGAGTGGGGCTTCCGGCCCCCCCTGTTTTAGCCGCAGAGAGAGGAGGAGGGAGACGTCCGCAGAGGGGAGGGTCCCCTGCCCACTGAAGTCGCCGCAGAGGCCGCTGGCTGCCACTGCCGCCTGGCCTCACCCCCGCGCAGCAGGGATCTCTCCTGCCCACTGAAGCCGCCGCAGAACAGAAGAGAGGAGGGAGAAGGGGATGGTCCCCCTCGCCGCCGCCGCTGCCGCTGGGAGCCCCCGCCGCCGCTGCTGCTGGGTTCCCTCGCCGCCGCCGCCGCTGGGTTCCCCCCCCCTCGCCGCTGCCGTCGCCGCCAGGCCTCTCCTTCGCGCCGCTGCTGCTGTTGCCGTTTGCTGCTGCTGCCGCCATTTAAAGAGGGCAGAGGAGAGGGCCTCTCCCCTGTCCTGATCGCAACAGGAAAGGGAAAGGGCAGGCCGCTGCTCCCCTGTCCTGATCGCAACAGGAAAGGGGGGGGCCGCTGCTCCTTCTGCTCCTGGTCGCGGCAGGAGAGGGAGAGGGAGGCCGCCGCCTCTCCTCCTCCTCCATGCTCTCCCACGGCTCTCAGGGAAGGCCAATTTTCGGAATTCAAGGGTGAAAACAAAACTAAATTAATTTAACAGGGGGAAACATGCAAATAGCCAAATCTAAATGGCCGGGGAGCGTCCGTAATTGACCGGGACGGTGTTTTGGCAAGTACAATGTGAATGGCCGGGACGAAGTCAAATGGCCGGGACGAGACATCAAATGGCCGGGACGGCGTCTTCTCCACTCCCTATAAAAGGAGATGGGGCGCCCCAGGTGGACGGGGATTTTCTGAAGGGGAAAAAACAGAGCAAGGCTCTGAGAAGACTGCAAGGCGGTCTGGTGGCCATGGGGTAGAAGGTCATAAATTGATACTATGGTTCGGGGGGCGATGTTTGATCAGTTCGTACCATGGGCAAAAAGAAAAAAATCAATAGCAATATAGGAAAATACCTGTCTTGGCCGCTGCCTGTTAGCAGAGGAAGAAGAGAGTGGGGCTTCCGGCCCCCCCTGTTTTAGCCGCAGAAGAGAGGAGGAGGGAGACGTCCGCGGAGGGGAGGGTCCCCTGCCCACTGAAGTCGCCGCAGAGGCCGCTGGCTGCCACTGCCGCCTGGCCTCACCCCCGCGCAGCAGGGATCTCTCCTGCCCACTGAAGCCGCCGCAGAACAGAAGAGAGGGAGAAGGGGATGGTCCCCCTCGCCGCCGCCGCTGCCGCTGGGAGCCCCCGCCGCCGCTGCTGCTGGGTTCCCTCGCCGCCGCCGCCGCTGGGTTCCCCCCCCCTCGCCGCTGCCGTCGCCGCCAGGCCTCTCCTTCGCGCCGCTGCTGCTGTTGCCGTTTGCTGCTGCTGCCGCCATTTAAAGAGGGCAGAGGAGAGGGCCTCTCCCCTGTCCTGATCGCAACAGGAAGGGAAAGGGCAGGCCGCTGCTCCCCTGTCCTGATCGCAACAGGAAAGGGGGGGGCCGCTGCTCCTTCTGCTCCTGGTCGCGGCAGGAGAGGGAGAGGGAGGCCGCGCCTCTCCTCCTCCTCCATGCTCTCCCACGGCTCTCAGGGAAGGCCAATTTTCGGAAATTCAAGGGTGAAAACAAAACTAAATTAATTAACAGGGGGAAACATGCAAATAGCCAAATCTAAATGGCCGGGGAGCGTCCGTAATTGACCGGGACGGTGTTTTGGCAAGTACAATGTGAATGGCCGGGACGAAGTCAAATGGCCGGGACGAGACATCAAATGGCGGGACGGCGTCTTCTCCACTCCCTATAAAAGGAGATGGGGCGCCCCAGGCTGGACGGGGATTTTCTGAAGGGGAAAAACCAGAGCAAGGCTCTGAGAAGACTGCAAGGCGGTCTGGTGGCCATGGGGTAGAAGGTCATAAATTGATACCTATGGTTCGGGGGGCGATGGTTGATCAGTTCGTACCATGGGCAAAAAGAAAAAAATCAATAGCAATATAGGAAAATACCTGTCTTGGCCGCTGCCTGTTAGCAGAGGAAGAAGAGAGTGGGGCTTCCGGCCCCCCCTGTTTTAGCCGCAGAAGAGAGGAGGAGGGAGACGTCCGCGGAGGGGAGGGTCCCCTGCCCACTGAAGTCGCCGCAGAGGCCGCTGGCTGCCACTGCCGCCTGGCCTCACCCCCGCGCAGCAGGGATCTCTCCTGCCCACTGAAGCCGCCGCAGAACAGAAGAGAGGGAGAAGGGGATGGTCCCCCTCGCGCCGCCGCCGCTGCCGCTGGGAGCCCCCGCCGCCGCTGCTGCTGGGTTCCCTCGCCGCCGCCGCCGCTGGGTTCCCCCCCCCTCGCCGCTGCCGTCGCCGCCAGGCCTCTCCTTCGCGCCGCTGCTGCTGTTGCCGTT
>JACBKR010004548.1:0-23073 GCA_014218235.1 Colocasia esculenta | reverse complement strand
ACCCTCGTCTTTCCCTCTAGTTCTACCATGCTAGGACTTCCAAACCCCATTCTTCAAGCCAGTAGAAGCATGCTAGGACTATGATTTGCATGTTTGGCTTGTTTGTGTTTGAATTGGGGTTGGTTTGTGTGCTCCATCATGCATGCATGTAAGGTTGTTGGAGTGTAGATGCATATCCTTGACATGAATGGGTGTGGATGAGGGTGGTTTGTGGCTTTTTTTGGAGGCCTCGGGTGTCACTATCTGTGGTCGCGACAATGTTCTTGTCGCGACCCAGATTGCGACAAGTTGACCCGTCGCCTTCTGGTGTGAGCATGACACCACACCCTATCATGTTCTGGTAGCGACAAGGTGGTCGTCGCCTTCATGCCTGATTTTCGGTGGTTTGTGGGAGGTCTCGAGTGCCACCCGAACCTCTGTGGTCATGACAATCCCCCTGTCGCGACCCAATTCGTGATAGTTGCCCTGTCGCCTTCAGACCCAGGTGGCGACAGCCCTTGTGTCACCTTCTCAGACATAGAGTGGCTTGGCGACCTGTTCAGAGTTTTCCTTCCACTACGACTATGTTTCTTGGCACATGTGTTATTTCCTAGCACGATCCTACACTAGTCGTTCGCCCAGTGCTAGGCACTTGTGGGCTTGTCCGTTAAGAGGTTGTTTACCGTTACCTAGACCCCCGGTCCCGCGCGTGTCTATTGAGGGAGTTCTCCAGGCGACGGGCGAGCTCGAGTTATGGACTCTAGTAACAGAGGGGAAAGCGATGGGGACATCGACATAGAGTCGTTTATAGAGTTTCTCTTAGCTGATTCCTTGGACGCCGAGATGGTTTTTGGTATACTTCCGGCGCAGATCAGCTAGTCCTTCTCACTGCCTCACTCTATGTGGTTCTGGTACCATTTAGAGGGGCCAGGCAGGGACCGTAGTCCCGCCAGACTACGATAGTGTGTGGTTACTTGTAGTTCCACGTCTCACTCCGATGGGAGTGCTAGACATGGACTGGTGGTCGAGATAGACGTGTGGCGCATCTAACCAGTTGACTAGTGGTAGATGCCTTCCATGGCTAGTGTCTTTGTCCAGGCAGTTGTTCACTGTCTATGTTGCAGCCTTGGGTTTATTCTAGTGTCGTAGTTTACACAGGTTTCCGGTCCCGACGTTGTTTATAGACTGATGGCCTTATAGTTACTTTCTGTCATGTCCCATCATTTAATATAACAATAAATACCATAACGTAAACAATGAGAAATCAAGAGTAAAATTTAACTAACTGAGTAGTAAATTGCTCGGAAGCTCTACTAGATAAAAATTTAATAGTTGTCATTCCATGAATATTACAAGATTTCCAATTTAAAATCTCAAAAGTAAAAATGCCGCCAGTTGGTCACTCTACACACAAATCCCGAAGTCCCTCCTTCTATCTGTAGATTACATGAAAAGGGGATTTAGTGAGCTAACTAGCCCAGTAGAATTCAATTCATTTAAATAAAAAGGGCTCAGATGTATAGTCTCAAGATAAGAACTTGGATATTGCTAACACTGAGTATCAAAAGAATGAACGAACGAGTTCACTAAATAACACATGTGTAACAAGAGTAATGTAGAAGCATGATCAAAATTCAAGATGACTCTAAGTTTTGATTCAGATATATATATTTACACACACATGTATGATATGACGACTAATCAAGAACGTAATGATGTATGCCAACATCCACTTGTCCTCATCGCCCCTCGCGGCCACTGACGAATTCAGGTGCTCCCCCAGGACTGAACCAGCCCTTTATTTGCCAGGCATATTTCTCAAATGAGTCCAAAGACTCACAACTCGTCATCATAACACACTCACTCTGGTAATGGCTCAAAGGTACGCATGTACTCACTTATTTCACACAATAAGAACTTGGGGACTCCTTACACTGAAAACAGGGGTTGATAGCTTCACAAAGAACAATTGTAGTTGGGAACTTTTAAGGAATAACCCAAGGTAGGTAGGGATGAAAGAAATTTGAGTAATTCTATCAAGTGTTTAGGTGTTAGAAACAACAAGAAATAGATGGGCAATTAGGTAAACTCATTGGGTGTTGTATCAACAAGGATTTACATCAAGGTAGGTGCTGGAAACAGGGATTTGGCAGGCCTATCGACAGCTAGAGGGTACCTGTCAACAGGTACTGCTTTCTTTCCAAGCAGAAAATATAGCTCTGCAGCTACCTGTCGACAGGTATTGCTGACAGTACATACAGTGTTCTGGAACATGGTTCCTGTTGGCAGGCAGGGTCACAGCTGTCGACAGGTGCCGTGTATTCTTCTAGAAATTGACTAAAACTACCAAGGAATGTACTACCAAGCTTACCTACAACTCCTATCATGTTTATGACATTACATGGATACAATCTAAGCCTCAAAACACTAGGCTAATAACACAAAAGAATTAAGTGAGGGAGACTTAACATTGTGTACATAAAAGCAACATCTTAAAGAAGAAGACTACTGAAAGAGTAGTTCTTCTAAAACAAATTCCTCTCTACTTCTAAAAGTCAATTACTCCACATAGTTGAGATTAACATAGTCTCAGATTGAATCAACTTATGAAAATAGAAGAGAGTTAACACACAATTTTCCCCAAGACTGAACAATGGCACTACATAGTAATGAACTCAACTCCTAGCATGGAATTCAAGAACAAGATTCAGGAAGGGGTGGTGATGGAATGAATCCTACACCTGATTAGCTTAAAACTTAGCACAAAGTGATACTGGGAGAACACTCCTATAACAACAATTAGGTACTCGACAAGAAATTCTACAGGATGAACACACACTTCCAAGAGTGTTTATAGAGTCAATCAACAGTTTGAGGATTGAACCACCTACACAGGAGGTTTCATAGCAAGTCAAATGAGTAAGATTGAAGGAGAAAGGAAAAGAATTCTACTTATGAAGGTAGAAGAGAACTAACATATAACTTCCCCCAAAACTGAACATGACATGAACATGGTGATGAGCTTAACTTCAAGCAATGATTTCAAGAAAGAGATACAAGAAAAGGGGATTATGGTGAATCCTACCTAACTTGATGAATATGGAGTCAAACACAGGTTTGAAGACTAGAACATCTACACAGGAGATAGAGTCAAAGGAACAAGAATAAGAGAGAAGAAGAGAATCCTACATGATCTTGGAGCTTGGAGATCACACTTTCTCCTCGATGGTCCACAATAGCTAGAAGAGAGATGAAACCAAGGTGCAACGTTGTTGCCTCCAACATCTACAGCTCTCAACACTTCCGGTCAAGCAATGGAAGCAGCAGCTCCAATAGCCCTCCTCCCATGCAAGGGTGCAAAATAATAACTTCAGCAAGAGTACTCCATCAGCAGCAGCTCCCAACTGTAGGGAGACTTGTGAGCACAGCAGTAGGATAGCAGGAAGGAACGGGAGGAGACATGAAGAAGAAGTGGAAAGTTCCCACGATGGGGTGAAGGGGCTTTTATTAACGTAGTAGGCCTTCCATGCAGATGGCACGTCGGCCATCAAGGGTCATGGTGAAAACTATTTGGTTTTTACCACAACACGTAGCTCATGCAAGCTTTTCCATGTTTACACGTAGGTAGCAAACGTGTTACCTTCACCCTTAAGTGTGCTGGCCTCCCCAATGCCTCACACGTAGGCATAACAGAAAAACCCACAAAAATCCTTACCGTAATTGTCCCTTAATCAGCTGGCCCTTTGATCCTTATGTAAACAATCCAAATGGTGTCCATTTGTATTAAAATTTCACCCATAAGCTAATTTAATGGTTTTACAATTATGGTGATTTTTTATTAATTTTTTTATTTTATTCTACACTTGGTGATATATCGCCCAGAAAATAGTTATGTCAGCTTAATCTCGAAATCCATACGTCAACAATTCTGGATATTTATATCACCACAAGAGAATGCGGTGTTACCGACAGACATTTTCGACGGATAAAATCCGTCGAAATTTCCGTCGGAGCTTCCGACGGAAATGTTTTGGTCGAAAAATACATCGGCATTTCCGACTGAAATATTTCCGTCGAAAAAATCCTTCGGTAATAAAATATTACCGATGGATATTCCGACAGAAATATTTCAGTCGGAAATGCCGTCGGTAAATCCTTTTTCCCTCCCCGCCATACCCGCGAAACCCACTCTCTCTCTCTCGCTCTCCTCTCTCTCCTCTCTCTCCTCTCTCCTCTCTCTCTCTCTCTCTCTCTCTCTCCTCTCTCTCTCTCCTCCTCTCTCTCTCTCTCTCTCTCTCTCTCTTCTCTTCTCTCTCTCTCTCTCTCTCTCTCCTCTCGCTCTCCCTCCCTGGCGCCCCCTCGCCGCCGTCGCCTGCGCCACCTCGCCGCCGCTCTCCTCCGCCGCTCGCCTCCGCGCCCCTCGCCGCCGCCCGCCCCGACCAGTATGTTTATCCCCCTCCCCCTCCTCCCCCCACCTGGCCCCTCTCCCCCTGCGGCGACCCCCCTCCCCCTCTCTCCCCCCACCCGGCCCCCCGGCCCCCCTCCCCCTGCTGGCGACCCCCCTCCCTTCCCACCCCCCACCCGGCCCCCCTCCCCCTGCTGCGGCCCCCCCTCCCCTTCCCCACCCCCCACTCGGCCCCCCCTCCCCTGCTGCGACCCCCCTCCCCTTCCCACCCCCACCCGGCCCCCTCCCCCTGCTGGCGGCCCCCCCTCCCCTTCCCAACTCCCCACCCTGCCCCCCTCCCCCTGCTGGCGACCCCCCTCCCCTTCCCACCCCCCCACCCGGCCCCCTCCCCTGCTGGCGGCCCCCCTCCCCTTCCCAACCCCCCACCCTGCCCCCCTCCCCTGCTGGCGACCCCCCTCTCTTCCTTCCCACCCCCCCACCCGGCCCCCCTGCTGGCGGCCCTCCTCCCCTTCCCAACCCCCCACCCGGCCCCCTCCCCCTGCTGCGACCCCCCTCCCGTTCCCACCCCCCCACCCGGCCCCCTCCCCCTGCTAACCCCTCCCCTTCCACCCCCCCCCACCCGGCCCCCCTCCCACTTTTTATCAATAATATATTTAACATTATTACTACATTTGTCATTACAATTAGTGCATTTGTCATCATCAGATTAAGTTAATTAAGTATAAATTAAGTATAACAATTAACAGTATTACACATGCTTTAGCAACTTTGCCTATTCGATGCTCCCATTTCTTTTATGTAGTCTTTTGATCTTGAGTGCTTTCCTCATAATGGAAGCAGATTTATCTTCCCATAAAAGCTATATTGAATTCATGAAGCCCAGGCTATCTAATAGTTGCTTCTTCCATTCAGTGAAATTTGATCCATTAAGAGTAAGATGTCTGTGTACTACTAAGCATCACAGGAACAATTGCTACAATAAAGAAAGAACTATACATAAGATACAATGGAAAAACAAATATCTCATTAACAAATAATCATGCATACTTTTAATCATTCATTAACCATTCTTAAGTCATGCTATAGCATTCCATGGGATCTTAAACTTGTTAAGAAAAAGTCCATAATAAATCTGAGTGGGTGACCAAGTGGCGAAACAATATGAACCACTCCTTTGGGAGTGCTCACAACTGCTATTAGGTCCAACACCCAACCTTGATGGAATTAACCATTTGTAGGACAGTAATTTGGCCAATTGGATTCAAATATTCTAATGCCTTTGAGAAAAATAGAGATCCAAGATATCTAGCACCACATGAATTTATTATCCTACTCTAAACCATAGTATGCATATATGTGCTCTCCTGGGGAATAACTCAATATCAATACTAGGATCCAAGTTTTTATCACTATGCTTTAAATAACATAATGAAAACATCTCATAGAAGGCTGCTTTGGCATGCACATCATGTATGATATGTCCATCATGCCACCCTTTATATAGTGACCAATAATCTTTTACAAGATGTAACCCCATCATGATCTTGATTAATAGCATGAAAATGCATTATCACATTTATGGCAACCATAATTAAAAAAAAAACATTTATGCAACCATAATATATCTCGGGCCAAAAAATGTAGAAATTTCTGAGTTCTTTTCAACATAGTTTATGCATTAACATTGTATTTCTTACTTTAATGCAATTCATGTACATGTATGTATGAATTTGGTTTATTATTGCACTTGTTCACATGTATGATTTTGTTATCATATTCCTTTCATATTATTTGGGTTTTAAATTTGATCTATGCATGTATAGAATTTTTTCACTGCACACACCTCACGAGTGCGTGTTAAGCCTGTGTCAATGAACCTTCCCGTTCAAGACTTTGAGATTGATGTGCCGAGTATTATTTTCAATGATGAGAACGTGTATATCTAACTCAAAGTCTTGAATTGTCCTGTTTTGGACAGTCTGTGAATGTTGATCGCAGTTAGGTGGTCATTTATTATGTGTTTTGTATTATTTGTTAAAAATTTTCGGGTGCGTCTACTCACTCCTCTCTGATATACCTTTATTGATTTAGAATATTTTCTTAACCACTTATTACTAAGTGTTTAAGAAAATATCTTAATCAATAAATATTTTTGTATATCGGAGAGGTGTGGGTAGATGTTGCCGAAATTTTCAGCAATAATACAGATACATAGTAAATGGTCATCTGAGTGTGATCAAATATTCACATATGGGTAAAAAGTGATAATCTAATAATATATCCTACCTATTCATTTTGACTTACTCGAACGATGTGAGGGTGTGTTGGATTTTAACTCGTGACATGACATTTAATCTGTGTAGGAAAATGTCTTATGAGAATCAGTCATGGATGTACCGTGGAATAGTGAATGGAGTTGTGACCGAGGAGTTTAAAGACGGAGTTGACAGTTTTTATTCAGTTTGCATTGAGTAATTCATCAATAGCAGTTGATCCGATGGGTAACATCTGATGTCCGTGTTTGTCTTGTAAGAACAGAAAGTGGATATCGACATGGGATGTGCAGCATCATTTGTATACGAGAGGATTTGTTGCCCATTATGAGTTATGGTCGTCTTATGGTGAGCTGAATATTCAGTCGTCTGCACCAGCTAATTACTTGCCTCCACAAGTACGTACGTAGACATGGTTGTCGATGCTGCTGGTCCGGAGTTCAATATCATGAATATCAAACAAATGAAGAGTGCCGAATGATATAGCTCAGAGATTTTATCAGTTACTTCGAGATGCTGATGAGCCATATGGGATGGTTGTGAGAAGCATACACGGTTGTCTGCAGTGTCGCAGCTACTGAATTAAAATCTAAATTTCATATGAGCGAGAGTTGTTTTGCCAGCTTCTCTTACTCGTCAAGAGTATGCTTCCTCATTAGAGAGGTTACCTGCTGACTTTTACCGTGCGAAGAAGACGGTGAATGATCTGGGGCTTGGTTTTATGAAAATTGATGCATGTCCGAATCACTGTATGTTGTACTACAAAGATGATGCGGAGAAGACATCATGCTGTATTTGTAAACATGATAGATTCAAGCCTAAGAGAGGGGACAAATCAAAGCAAAAGGATGTTCCGTATAAGTCATTGCGGTACTTTTCGATCACACCCAGATTGCAGCGGTTGTTCATGTCCTCGAAGACACTGGACATATGAATTGTCATACGGAAACAGTCCGTCGTGACGAAGGTGAAATGAGTCATCCTGCCGATGGTGAAGCTTGGGCTCATTTTAGCCGTACTCATCCTTACTTCTCAAGGATCCACGCAACGTGCGGCTGGGTTTTATGCACAGACGGGTTTCAATCCATTCGGAGGCTCGGTGGCATCTTACTCATGTTGTCCAGTATTCCTAACACCGTATAACCTTCCGCCAGGCATGTGCATGAAGCGTGAGAATCTGTTCCTTTCATTGCTGATTCCGAGTCCAAAAAGTCCAGAAAAAATATAGACATATATCTCAGACCGTTGATTGATGAGCTAAAATTGTTATGGTCAGATGGGGTTCTCTCTTATGATGCATCCAGAAAACATAATTTCAATTTGAAGGCTGCATAAATGTGGACAATAAGTGACTTTCCAGCGTACGGCATGTTATCTGGCTAGAGCACACATGGGAGGTTGGCATGTCCTTATTGCATGGAGGATTCTAAATCATTTGTGTTGAAATATGGGGGAAAATCATGTTGGTTCGATTGTCATCGTCGGTTTCTACCGAGTGACCATCCTTCCGAAAGCAAATGATTCTTTTATGAAAAATACAATTGTGATGGAGGAGGTAGATATGGAACGACTGTCTGGTGGAACATGGCGAGGCGGGTCCAGAACATGGCGAGGCGAGGTAGATATTGTTCATATTAAATTCATGAGATAACGTACATACAATTTTACAGGGACTGCCTCCCCGTCCACGCCGTCGTCCAGGCGACGGTATACGTATATATTGTTGTTCAATTTAAATTCATATTTTCTAATGTGTATATAATTTTGCAGGGACCGCCTCCCCGCCGACCACGCGAGTAGTGCCACCTTTCCCTTCTTCCTCACCACCAGGTACATGTATGTTTCAATAGATTAGTATGTTTGTTTTCTTGCAATTTATACAATAATAGTGTACTAAATTGTTTTCAACAGAGGTGGAGAGCCAGCATCCAGCAGTTGAGGAGGGGCCTCAGCTACCAGGACGGCAGCCATGCTGGATCTCAGGGTAAAGTTGATCACTTCAAACTTACTATATTTGTTATTTATGTTATCCATTTCATGTACAAAATTAATGTGCAATTGCAGGGGGAAGATAGATCCCGGTTCTGCTTCCCGCTATATTACGTCGCTGGTCCACGCACATATTCCAGGACCAGTGGATGCATGGAGAGAGTTCCCGGTGCCCGTCCGGGATTTTTATTTGACATGTTCACGGTATTTTTAATTTTTAGATGAGTTGAAGTCATAATTTAATTACTATCTCTGTTAGTGCAGAAAGTTGAGTAATTTTATTTCTTTACAGCGGAGGTTCGCGTTCACGAGACCCGAGGATCTCCCTCGAGCTCGAGCCGTCTGGGAGTCTACTGCCCAGACTAATTAAGAAAGTCGATGTGGGAGGCCCGGGACAAGGCAATGAAGACCACAGGCAACCGGTATCCTATGGCTTGGCTGGATTACGGCCCTGTTTGGCTGAGGAGGGACTATTGGGAGTCCCTTTTTGAGCGTTGGGCTGCTGGACCATGGCAGGAGCGGTCATAGGCGGCAAAACGCAACCGATCATCCATTCCGGAGAAGAATGTGCATACTAGTGGGTCCGTATCTTATGCGACCCACAACCAAAAATTGGTAAGCATATTATTGTTCAATTGCTTAATACATTGATTATTGTTGTGAAACTAACTAATTTTGTTGAATTGTAAGCATCACGAGCTCGAGCGTGCCCCTACTTTTTGTGAGTTATTTGATCGGACTCATAAGCGGAAGGGGACGGATGACTATGTTAGCGAGAGTGCCCGCACAATCGCTGTAAGTCAAGCTATAAATTATGAATTCAATTAAGATATTAAAATAATTTTTTCAATAATTTAATTTTAATTTGTTCTGCATGAGACCTACGACAAGACGATGGCAGAGCGCTATGCAGAGGGCACTCCCCAGCCAGACTTGGATCCGAAGGCTTGGGTCAACGCAGCGGGAGGGCCGAGGAAGGGTACGGCTTTGGGACACAGCCTGGATACTCATCCAGTGTTGTCCTCATATGCGAGTTCGATCGCTCCTCCGGCATACGCGAGTTCATCTACTGCGCCCCCCGTCAATGGTGTAGAGGAGATTAAGGCCTCATTCGGGAAGAGCTACGGGCAGAGCTACAGACACAGCGGGCAGAGCTACAGACGCAGTTCGGCGATATGGTTCAGCAGTTGATCTCAGCCATGCAGGGAGTACGCCCCACACAGAAGCACCTCAGGTCAGTATTAGTATTAATTTCATATACTTTGGATGAGATGAAACCACTAAAGAATGTCAACAGGAAAAAAAAAGAATCTAAATTAATTAACTTAACATAAGTGTAAAGGGCGTTCAATTGACAGATCTTAAAAAAACCTAAGTCTAAAGGGTCAAAACACACAACCCGGGGTCCAAAATCCCAAATAGGGATCCGATCGGCGTGCCGTTTTCTCCGACACGACCGGGTGGTTTAAAGTGACGTGTGGGAACTGACAGAATCCAATTTGGATCCTCGGATTGTGTTCGGCGTTGAAATGACGGATCTAAAAAACAGCCAAGTATATATAAATGGCTAAAACCTACAATCCGGGGGTCCAAAATCCCAAATAGGGATCGGATTGGCGTGCCGTTTGCTCCGACACGACCGGGTGGGTTAAAGTGATGTGTGGGAACTGACGGAATCCAATTTGGATTCCCGGATTGGGTTGGGCGTTCAATTGACGGATTTAAAAAATACCCAAGTATATAAAGGGTCAAAACACACAACCCAGGGGTCCAAAATCCCAAATAGGGATCGGATCGGCGTGCCGTTTGCTCCGACACGACCGGATGGGTTAAAGTGACATGTGGGAACTGACGGAATCCAATTTGAACTCCCGGGTTGGGTTGGGCGTTCAATTGACGGATCTAAAAAACAGCCAAGTATATATAAAGGGCTAAAACCTACAACCGGGGGTCCAAAATCCCAAATAGGGATCCGATCGGTGTGCCGTTTTCTCCGACACGACCGGGTGGGTTAAAGTGACGTATGGGAACTGACGGAATCCAATTTGGATCCCCGGATTGTGTTCGGCGTTGAAATGACGGATGTAAAAAGCAGCTAAGTATATATAAAGGGCTAAAACCTAACCTGGGGGTCCAAAATCCCAAATAGGGATCCGATCGGCATGCCGTTTTCTCCGACAAGACCTGGTGGGTTAAAGTGACGTGTGGGAACTGACGGAATCCTATTTAGATCCCCAGATTGTTGTTCAGCGTTGAAATGACGGATCTAAAAAATAGCCAAGTATATATAAAGGGCTAAAACCTACAACCTGGGGGTCCAAAATCCCAAATAGGGATCCGATCGGCGTGCCGTTTTCTCCGACACAACCGAGTGGGTTAAAATGACGTGTGGGAACTGACGGAATCCAATTTGGATCCCGGATTGTGTTCGGCATTGAAATGACGGATCTAAAAAACAGCAAGTATATATAAAGGGTAAAACCTACTACCCGGAGGTCCAAAATCTCAAATAGGGATCGGATTGGCGTGCCGTTTGCTCCGACACGAACGGGGGGTTAAAAGTGACGTGTGGGAACTGACGGAATCCAATTTGGACTCCGGGTTGGGTGGGGCGTTCAATTGATGGATCTAAAAAACACTCAAGTTTATAAAGGGTAAAACCTACAACCGGGGGTTCAAATCCCAAATAGGGATCGGATCGATGTGCCATTTACTCTGACATACTGGGTCGGTTAAAGGACGTGTGGAAACTGACGGAATCCAATTTGGACTCCCGAGTTGGGTTGGGCGTTCAATTGACGGATCTAAAAAATACCCAAGTATATATAAAGGGTCAAACACACAACCTGGGAGTCCAAAATCCCAAATACGGATCAGATTGGCGTGTCGTTTTTTCTACAACCGGCGGTCCAAAAATACCAAATAGGATCGGATCGGCGTGTCGTTTGCTCCGACACGACCGGGTGGGTTAAAGTGACATGTGGAAACTGACAGAATCCAATTTGGATCCCCAGATTGGGTTCGACGTTGAAATGACGGATCTAAAAAACACCCAAGAAACGACATATCTAAAAATTGTATCTAATAAACTTGAGAAATAATCACATATTTTAAATTTAATTTTGAAAATAATGTATGTCTTTTAATTTTTATTAATGTTTCTCATATTAATTTTTTTAATATAGGATCCACCTCCGACACCTGACGATGACGGCGCAGGGACAGCAGACGATCGAGTAGATCTATCCTAAGTATTTATTTTGTATTTATTATTATTGTTTGATTTTATGATTTGATTTTATGATTTTATTTTTGATTTTTTGTTGATCTTATATTTGTGAAATTTATAAATATTGTAGCAGGTTTGAAAAATCATTTTTATATGTCAATTTTTTTTAAAAATATACTGTACATTCCGACGGCTTTTCTGACGGATAATTAGACGTCGAAATTTTTTAATTACCGACGGAAGAAATCCGTCGGTAATTCCGTCTATAGTTTTGACGGATTTGTTCGAGGATTTTGTGTCAGTATTTACCGACGGGAAGTCCCGTCGGTAAATACTGACTAAATTTCCGACGGTATTTCCGTCGGAGTTCCCGACTGATTTCGACGAAATTTTCGTCGTCAGTAATTCCTGACCAATTGTTTCCGACGGATATTTCCGACGATCTTCGGACGGAAAGCTGTCGGAAGGCTTATTTCCGAGGATTACTGTCAGATTTCCGACGGATTCCGTCCGTCGGAAAAGCCGCATTTCCTGTAGTGTATTTCTGATATCACCACATTTTTCTAAGAATTATGGTGTTCTCGAATTTATTTTCGTTATAGTTTTTCGATGTCGCCCTGTCGGACCGCATACCTCTGTGTACGACACGGGATAACATTTATTAATACTAATAATCTCAGATATTAATTATTTCAATCTCATAATAATAATCAAGTCTACTAATCATGTTATTCATATTTTTTTAACAAATAAAATTTTCCGGGGTGTTACACTCTCCCCGCTAAAAGAGTTGGTCCTCCAAACTTCTTGACTAGTTTGGATGGATCAAACACTTCTTGACTAGTTGGATGGATCACAAAGATTTAAGTTTTCAGCCTTTTAAATTTTATCTAATCAATATTAGTCTCATTAATCTTATTATGATTATCATGTCATATAATATATACACTTTTTATACAACTGTTATCATCATCATTATTAGTGATGGAAATTTGATATTAGTTAGCATTTTTAGATCCTAAGAAGCCATGTGGTGATCATGGGTTCCATTAGATGCACTCTCTACTATGTTCTTATTTCTGGCAGTAGTATATACTCTTAAGATTTCCTTCACCAAAGAATAACCTTAACTCTCAGAAAGTTATATAAGTACATATTCTAGAAAGGGTAATAAGGTATGACGAGGTTGATGAGTATGAAATTATGAAGATAAACAATAAGAATTTTATTTATCACATAAGGTTTCTATTACAAAACTCCATAATCAACCTTGCAAAATTACATTGATTGGCAAAACTTACTAAGTTTTAACATACTATAACAAACTAAATTCAAACACTTCGCTATACTCTAGTCCTATTGACTTATACATAAAATTACTTCTATAACTTCAGTCCATTTCCTTATGGCTTAAGGTCTTCTTGGATTCATGTCTTTGTCCTGAAGAGATTTGGACAATTGGAGATCTGATGTTGTAGACTACCACACTTCAGACATGCTCCTAGTCTCCACCAATAGTTCTCTTTGACATGGCCTGATTTGTGACAACACGCACAAGCTTCCTTAAGTTGTGCCTTAAGGTTCGCTTGCTTGTTGGCCTTCTTAATTTTTTTTATTCTCTTTGCTCCGCTTCATCTTCTGTTTGCCAACTACTTCTCTATTACTGGGGAGAACTGTCTTCTTCCATATAGACACTGTAATATTCACTATTTCTTGAGAGTTTGGATTACTAATGTTCTTATGCACTTTCATTTTTCCTTGATCATCAACGGGAGCTACCCGCTCTAAGGACTGAGCAAGGTTGTCCATTGTATGTTGAACCTCTTTCCAATGTGTTTCTTCTCCCATTACACTGACTGAGCAAACAAATTTAAGTTTAGTTAGTCAATCATGTGATTTTTTTCTAATTTATACTACAACTATTACTGTATGTATCTAGTTATTTGACACATTAACCTCCATGATTAAATAATTTATCTCAGTGGTATAATAATTTAGAATCTAAGAAAATCAACGAAAGAATACATCACGAGGATAGTCAAATTCTATATGATCGATTGAACCATTCATTTACTAATTCTTATTTAGAGTTGGAGATAATAACATATCAATGTAAAAGTCATATTAAGGTAAAATAAGGAATGAGCAGGTTGACTTTTCCTTCAGTAGGAGAGGGCTCCTTGGAGAAGTCATATGTGTGTTTATCATTTTTCACCAGATCTTGGATTCTTAGCATTCTACTAGGTTTATTTGAATTATGAGACTTTTAGGTAGGTCAAATTGTGAGAGATTAGAAAGACGTTATTTTTATGGAATCGCCAAAATCACATTTTTCTTCTTCGGTGGAGAGTTGACTTTTTATTGGTAAGAGATATGATTTTTCTGATATTTTTATGGATTCAAATGGGGGGTACTTCCTTATTTACATGTAATATTATTTGATGTTTCATTTACTTAAGATATTGAATGTAAATAAGGTATGAGTTTCAGTTTTACAAGGTTTCTGCTAAACACTTCTAACTGAACCTACTGACACTTCTGACTGGAGAAGGCCATTAGTTCATCACAGACTGGTATGTGTTGACAACTAGGAAGTGGCTGTCGACAGCTATTGTCCTCCATAACCTGTTTCTGGGTCTGACACTATCTGTCGATAGATCAGAGTCGGCTGTCAACAGGCGAGGAATATCTGTCGACAGGGTGAAGGCCATCTGTCGACAGCTACTGCTGGTTTTGCATTGACTGGATCTGGAAGCAGGATACCTGTCAACTGATGGGTTCTATCTGTCGACAGTTATGGGTTGAACTTCTAGAAATGTATTACAACATCTCAGAAGACTCTCCTAAGTATTCATATAATTCCAAACATGGTTGACAACATTTAGTGGATCTGGTTTATCTCCATACAAGAATTGAACTACCTTAAAAATTTGCTTGCGTTATGGTTTCATGTGCATCAACTACATTGTTCATTTGATTTGACCATAGTCTTGGCCTTAAGTTTTAATTGATCAATATCTATTCACCAATCTCTAGAAATTCATTCTATACACAAGACAATCTATATCCAAATTACTTATCTAGCTTAACCTTAGGCTTTCTACCCATCCTCACAGGTCACTACAGGATGTTGAAGACCGATAGCTATTTGAATCCTCAACCAATGCTCTGATACCATTCTGTCACGTCCCGTCATTTAATATAACAATAAATGTCGAAACGTGAACGAACGAGAAATCAAGAGTAAAATTTAAACCAACTGTAAGGCCCTTGAATTTTACCCTCTTATATAGGTGTTTGATTGTGTGAGAAATTGATGATTGTATGCGTAGTTATGTATATATGTAAACTATTTGAGTAGTGTTGTACATATATGTATATTTTGTTGTGTGTGTTATTTATTTACATGTAGTTGTATTATATAAATAGAGTTTTCTGTAATTTTGAGTGCTGGCCAAGCGACCTGTTGGCGTCAACATGAGTTGACGTTAATAGGGAGTAAGCAGCCACATTGATGGACGCTAACCCCAGTCTGGCGGCCAGTGATGTTGACGTTAACCTCCAGATCTGTTGCGTCTTCAGATCTGGAAACGCCCCCGAAAATGTCGCCCCTTGTTTAGGAAACCGTTCTCCAACGGTCCTATACCCTACCTAAATGCGTCTCCGACCCCTAACCCAATAAAATACCCACTTTTCGGCCAGATCTGACCCTTTTGACTCTTTTGTCAAAACCCTAGTTCTCTTGTGCGAAACCCATCTTTGAGCTCTGAGATCCGGCGATTGGTGACTCCTTCCGGCGATCTTCTGCGACTGGAGGGGAGTCTAAATGTTTGGGAAGGCTTCTCCGACACCGGGTAGCAGTCTGCATCAACACAGAACCCAGATCGAGGAAGATTTGAAGGCTCTTTGGCTTAGGTCGAGGAGGGCTTCTTCGACTCAAATCTCTAATTGTAGAATTTTCAAAGGCAAGTAAACCATACCCGTTATTCATACATGCGTCTAGTAGGTCCTAGGAAATTTTACGGATTTTAATCGTGTCCTCGAACCCCCCTTTCTATCAGATTTTGGAGTTCAGTCTGTGTTTTGCACAGACAGGAACTTAACGGCAAGCCTTGCTGCCGTTAAGATCCGAGATTAGCGGCCACCTATGTTTTCGTTAACCATGTAAGCGGCCACCCCCTTGCCGCTGAGTTCTTCAGGCAGGGACAGTGTGCTTGTCTGCCCTTATAACTTATTTTCCAGATTTTTCGACATGAAGATATAATGAAACATTATATGTGGTAAAGTATCTCTATTGGATCATGTTCTTTAATTTTGATGATTTTCGTTCACTGTGAAAAATTATAAAATTGTTGAAATCTTGTTTTGAGCATGCTTTAATCTGGTTATTACTGTTTTCATGGCTTTATGGGAAGTGTGTGATGTCATAAATTTTCTGTAATATGTGTAAAAGTATTGGTGTGCTATAAAAATGGGCAAATTTTCGATGACTGTGTAATTATTAGATTTTCTGGAATATAACACAGTGGACATGTTTTATCTGTTTTAAATTTCAAGAAATTCTATGATACCTGTAAATTACTGGAAATTTTTTTCATACCATGACTAATGGATGTAAGTCATAGAAACCGTTGAATGCATGTTTAACACTGTAAAACCTGTTAATTATTATAGATAATCGTATACAGTGATTTTCTAATTTTATAAATTGTGTACAGTTCATAAAAATATGAAATTTGGTTTGCATGATGCTTGACCCGTAAACAGTCTGTGGTAAAAATTTCATATGAATGGGAAAACAGTAGGTACTGATTGCCTACTACATGAAGAAATGACCAAATTAATATATGCTTAGTGTAATTAGTGGTAAATAGATAATTTCAGCATGATTTGGATAAAAATATTAACTGTTTAACATTGTAAACAGTAGTACCATGTTAGGTAACCTGAACCATGTACGTGTATGTGAGTATGGAATTAGTATGCTAAACGGTGTGCAAATAATGTGTGTTTAAAAAAAAATGGAAAATATGTAAATGGTGCCATGGGGGTGAACTGCTATCTTAGAGGGCTGATGAACTGTACCGTAGTAAAGTCCCTACGGAAAGATTCATATGTGTGTGATGTCCCATGGGTATTGGAATTAAAATCCTGGAGGTGGACAAGTACCACTGGTTAGGGTGGAGAGTCTTCTCCCGGTTCTGCGCAAGTAGTAAACTAAGATCTATCACGTATTGCCTAGGTGATAAGTATGTATATGTGAATGAGATAAGTGTGTGTCCTTCTAGAGGTGGTTTGGACTATGTGTCACGGCATTTAAATGAGAAAATGTGATTATGTATATTGTGAAATGTGAAATTGTGTAAAGTGTAAATAGTTATGTGAATGTGTAAGGTAAATGTGAGAGCATGTGAATCATTATATGAATGTGTTAAAAATCATGTCAAAACAACAAGCTATCTATGTATAAAATTTTGTTATGCATGTGAGAATGACTATAGAATCCATGTTAGGAATATCTCTTTCATTATGTGTAATTTCCAGGCTTAACATGCCATTGTGTTACAAGATAAATATAATGAAATGTGACTTGAATCAACATGTTAAAGAATGTATAGAAAGCATGTGATAGGTTTATTTTATTGTGAAAAGAAATATAAAGCATGTACCCTGTACCATAAGATTGTAGAAATATCTTGTTTAGTTTTTTTTTTTTAAGAACACTTAAATCATGTTACATGTATTGATGGTTTGTCTAAAAGTAAAATGTCTATGATGTATGTATATGCAATGTGCATGGTTTTGCTTGCTAAGTCTTTTAGACTCACTCTTGCTTCGGCGTACAGGTGCAGATATCTCTACTTCTTCCGAGGAGATAGTCAAGAGTGACTCGGAACGTGGAGTAGGAGATCTTCGTGGAGATTTCAGCGTTGTATTTTTTTTCATAGTATGTATTGAGGACATTATGTAATTCAGTTGTGGACAATGTATTTTATTTAAATTTCTCAGTTATGAAATAGTTAGTTTCTTTTTGTACTATATGGACTGTGGATAAAGTGTAGATGATGGAATAAGATGTTCATATTTAGTTCTTTCTATTCTGTTGTTATATGTTTATATTGTGTATATCTCAGCCTATTGAATGTGTTGGGTAAATGACCCACTGTGGCGACGCTTTCTATATCGATGTGGGTGGTATTAACCGTACGATATAAAGAGGGTCATTATACTAACTGAGCAGTAAATTGCTCGGGAGCTCTACTAGATAAAATTTAATAGTTGTCATTCCATGACTATTACAAGATTTCCAATTACAATCTCAAAAGTAAAATGCCGCCAAGGTGGTCACTCTACACACAAATCCCGAGTCCTGCCTTCTAGATCTGTAGATTACCTGAAAAGGGAGGATTTGGTGAGCTAACTAGCTCAGTAGAATTCAATTCCTTTAAATAAAAAGGGCTCAGATGTATAGTCCAAGATAAGAACTTGGATATGCTAACACTGAGTATCAAAAAGAATGAACGAACGAGTCCACTAAATAAACATGTATAACAAGAGTAATGTAGAAGCATGATCAAGAATTCAAGATGACACTTAAGTTCTGATTCAGATATAATATTCACACACACATGTATGATATGACGACTAATCAAGAACGTAATTATGTATGCCAACATCCACTTGTCCTCATCGCCCCCGCGTGGCCACTAACGAATTCAGATGCCCCCCCAGGATTGAACCTGCAGCCCTTTATTTGCCAGGCATATTTCTCAAATGAGTCCAAAGACTCACAACTCGTCATCATAACACACTCACTCTGGTAATGGCTCAAAGGTACGCATGTGATGACCAAACTGTCCCCATAATAAATATTTCCATTTATTTATATATTAATTTTGATGATTAACAAAATAACACTAATGGATTACTTGAGCTTTGAGAACAGGAAATAAAAGAAAAATGAAAGTTCAAGACAATCTAGTAAGTTTCATCACTTCTATCCAAGTCTTTGTATCGACTTCTTTGATAAACAGAACGATTTCCTCTTTGACCAGAAAACTCAAAACAAATCGATACCGCATCGACTTCCTTGATAAGCAGAACGATTTCCTCTTTGACCGGAAAACTCAAAACAAATCGATACCGCATCGACTTCCTTGATAAGCAGAACGATTTCCTCTTTGACCGGAAAACTCAAAACAAATCGATACCGCATCGACTTCTTTGAGAAGCATAACGATTTCTTTAGAACTCGCAACGACTCTCTGTCGTAACGATTTCTTTAGACCTCGTAACGATTTCTTTAGAACTCGCAACGACTCTCTAGCTGTAACGATTTCTTTAGAGTTCATAACGATTTCTTTAGAATTCATAACGATTTCTTTACTGTTCATAACGCCTTGCTTTGTATAACGATTTCGTGTAACGATTTCCTTACAACTCGATAGTCATAACGATTTCTTGTAACGATTTCTTCAGAACTCGCAACGACTTGCTTGTTGTAACGACTTCATAAGTTATCACAACGATTTCCTTACAGTTCATAACGACTTGCTATAATTCATAACGATTTCATAAGTTATGAAGACAGCAAGATTCTTTTTATCGAATTTCTTGATGCATCAGCATAATGCCTTTTTAATAGCGTTGAAAAGTCAAAGTCATTCTTGTCCGTTGACTGCTATGCATTAATGCTCTCTGATCGTATCTCCCATGCATGCAGACAATATCTTCCATTTCTATGCTACTCTGTCTACGTACTTTTTTAGACAGAAAGGAGCCTTGCTATATACTGCAATATCTGGTCCATCTCAACTAACAATAGACATCAGTCTTAGCTGTCTTCTATTTATTGATGATATGCCTACAGATATCTGACAAGACTCATCTGGACAACGTTGGACACAAGATACAAAGTTCTATGACATCTTCTTGGCGTGTACACAAGGATAAAAGACTGACGTTCAGAAGCTTCCTTTGTGACCAGTCTAACGTACACAAGGATAAGAGACAACGGACACTTCAACGTTCGAATTTGAATCAGCAGTTAAATAGAAGACTCAAGACGGAAAACAAGACAGTGCGAGCAACAACGTTTGATTTATGAGTAGAAAGAAATCCATCTCTAGAGTCCTCAGAAGATTGAAACAGAGCGAAGCTTCCACTCCAACCTTGTTCTTAGCTCTTAGCTCTCTGTGATCAAAAATAGTTTTTATTTGTGAGAGCTGTGTAGTCCTAGGAGAGAAAAACCTTGTTAAATATCTTTCTCTCTAGGGGGCTTAGTAGCTTCAGTGTGTAGTTGTTCAAGCTAGAGTCTGAAGCCTGTTTCCACACCCTTTCTTATAGATTGTGTCCCTTCTGGACGAAGGAAGACCTGGTGGTATCCAGGGTGTAGTTGTTCCCTTCAGGCTGAAGGGAAGACCAGTTGAGGCTGGGTGTAAGGATCCTTAAGGGGGATTGTACCCTGGTAGTGAAATCCTGAGGTATGCTCAGGGACTGGACGTAGGTCTCCTGTGGAGAGGAGTTCCGAACCAGGATAAAAATCCTTGTGTCTTGTGGATGTGTTTTGTGTGATTGTTGTCTTGTTTGCTCTAACTCTAACCTTGTTATTAAGTTGTGCAATCTTTTCAGTAAACAGGTTTCAATCTGAGATCGAAGTTTTAATAACCCATTCACCCCCCCTCTGGGCTAGCTAGCTGGGCAACAAGTGGTATCAGAGCGCGTCTCTTCGACAAAGAAGAAGATCCAACGATCTGAAGAGCAAAGATCAATGGCAGCCCAAAGTAACTTTGAAGGTCAGTCAGTCAACAGGCCTCCCTGTTCGAGAGAAGATTACACTTACTGGAAGACTAGAATGGAATATTTTCTACAAGGTCATGATTACACAATCTGGTCCATTGTAGAAGAAGGTGATCTTTTGGTCACAAACGCTAAGGCTCAGTGAAAGATGATGATAGGAAAAGAATATCCTTAAACTGCAAAGCCAAGAGCATATTATGCTGTGCCCTAAGCAAGAAAGAGTTCAATAGAGTCTCAGCCTGCAAATCCGCAATGGAGATGTGGGAAAAGGCTAGAATTACCTATGAAGGGACAGACAAGGTAAAGGAGACAAGAATAGATATTCTATAGTAGCTCAATATGAAAGATTTCAGATGCAGACAAGTGAATCAATAACTCAGATGTTCAGCAGATTCACAGACATCACAAATGGATTAGCTGGTTTGGGAAAGGTTTATGATGTACCAGATATGGTTAGAAAGGTCCTCAGATATTACCATCTTCATGGACTCCGAAGGTAACAGCCATTGAAGAAGCCAATGATTTAAAATTAATGTCATTGGAAAAGCTAATAGGATCTCTCATGGCTCACGAGATAAACATGGAGAGATTAGGAGAAATCCTCCAGCAGAAGGAAACAATCAAATGCTCTCAAAGCAAGTGAAGATAATTCAGAAGAATCCTGGATAATAGTGAGAGTAGTAAAAACAGTGATGATGAAGAAGCCATGCTGTCTCGAAGACTTCAAAGGATTCTAGCAAAGAAAAAGAAATATCAGTCCGGAAGAAAATTTTTAAGAAAAACAAAGACCTTAGAAAACCAGAAGTAAAGGATCAAAAGAAAGGAGAAGTAATCTGTTATGAATGTAAGAAGCCTGGACACATCAAGGCAGATTGTCCCATGATCAAAAAGAGTGATCACAAGAAGAAGGACAACTTCAGAAGATTTAAGAAGTACAAAAAGAAAGCATTGGCAGCTGCTTGGGAGAACAGCAGTGACTCAAACAGTGAGTCAAGCTCGAGCAGTGAAGGTGAAGAAGCCAACTTGGCTCTCATGGCCAACACCGAAGACAAGGTTAACCCTCGAGCATCCAAATGGTATTTGGATAGTGGGTGCTCAAGGCATATGTCAGGCAACAAGAAGATATTTGTTGATCTCCAAGCTGAAGAAGGTACAGTCACCTATGGAGATAATGGAAAAGGGGACTGTGATAGGAAGCGGGTCTGTGAACATCAAAGGAAAATCAGTCATAGAGGATGTAATGCTGGTCAAAGGTTAAAGCACAATCTCATCAGCATCAGCCAGTGTGTGACAAAGGCCATCAATTCAGTTTCAAGAATCAAAATGCAGTATCTTAAAGGATGGTGCAGTCATATTTGAAGCCTACAGAGAAAGAAATTTGTATGTTCTATATCTCGATGAACTCAAGGATCAAGATGTGTGTTTGGCAGCTAGTAAAGATCAATCAACTGAGTTGTGGCACAGAAGATTGGGCCACTGCAGCTTGGATGGGTTGAACAAGCTCATAAAGAGGAAAACTAGTTGAAGAACTGCCAAAGGTAAATTTCAGATTGGATAGCATTTGCAGACCTTGTGCAAGAGGAAAGCACACCAAGAGTCCTCAAATCAAAGACTGTAGTAACCACCTCAAAGCCCTTAGAACTACTTCACATGGATTTATTGGGCCAATGAGGACTACCAGTTTGGGAGGAAAGAATTTTGGATTTGTAATAGTTGATGATTATTCAAGATTCACTTGGGTATCCTTTTTGAGCACAAAGATGACACTTTTGAAAATTTCGTCAGCTTCAGTAAGAAAGTTCAGAAAGATCAGAAATTCTCAATTGTCTCTATTCGATCAGATCATGGTGGTGAGTTTCAGAATGAAAAGTTTACGAAGTTCTGTGATGATCAAGGAATTGAGCACAACTTCTCAGCTCAAGGACACCTCAACAGAATGGAATTGCTGAGAGGAAAAACAGAACTCTTTTGGATATGGCAAGAACAATGTTGTCAGAATATGATCTGCCAAGATATTTCTGGGCCGAAGCTATCAACACTGCATGTTATATCATAAATAGAGTGATGATCAGGCCAATCCTGAAAAAAGACTGCTTATGAACTCTACAAAGAAAAGAGCCAAAAATTAGCCATTTCAGAATATTTGGATGTCCTTGCTTCATCCATAACAATGGAAAAGGACATTGGTAAGTTGGATGCCAAATCAGATGAAGGCATCTTCATGGGGTACTCTTCTAAACCTAAAGGTTATAGAGTTTTCAATAAACGTTCCTTATTGATTGAACAATCAGTACATGTTATTTTTGATGAATCTAACCTACTTGAAAAAAAGAAAAAGAGAGAAATTAGTGACATTGATGATGCAGATGACTTGTCCGAAAAATTAAAGATTACTTAAT